>JAGFNQ010006648.1:268674-305859 GCA_024364735.1 Boesenbergia rotunda
GGATACCATCGCGAGTTTGCTTGATTTCAAGTCCCAGGAAGAAAGTCAACTCTCTAACTAGACTCATCTCAAATTCACTCTCCATGTGTCCAATGAACTCATTTAAATAGCCCTTATTATTTGAGCCACAAATTATGTCATCGACATATACTTGAGCTACAAATATATTGACACCACCTCTTCGTAGAAATAGTGTAGGGTCTATTTGACCTCTAACAAAGCCCTTTTCAATCAAGAATGTCAACAACCACTCATACCAAGCCCGGGGTGCTTGTTTAAGGCCATAGAGTGCCTTTTTGAGCTTGAACACGTGGTTTGGATATTCGGTACTCTCAAACCCCGGAGGTTGTTCGACATAGACCTCTTCCTTTATCAAACCATTCAGGAAGGCCGATTTGACGTCCATTTGAAATAATTTGAAGCCTCAATGTGCTGCAAATGCAAGCATCAATCGGATAGACTCTAATCGTGCCACGGGAGCATAAGTCTCATCATAATCAAGACCTCCAACTTGACTGTAGCCCTTGGCTACCAAGCGTGCCTTGTTTCTAATGATTTCTCCCTTGTGGTTTAATTTGTTTTTGAAGACCCATTTGGTTCCAATAATGGTGGTCTTCTTAGGTCTAGGGACTAAGTCCCAAACCTGACTCCTCTCAAATTGACCTAGTTCATCTTGCATCGCGATAATCCAATCGGGATCATTCAATGCTTCATCAATTTTCCTAGGTTCAATTTTGGAAATTAGAGCAACTTTATTAGCCTCATTCCGGAAGAATGATCTAGTCCTAACCCCTTGATGGATGTCTCCAACGATTTGATCTTGGGGATGACTAGAGGCTAATCTCGTTTGTCTTGGTGTTGGTGGTGCTTCTTGAACGAGTTCACTAGACACAAGTTCAGCCTCAGGATCCGGCTAATCAATGGGTTGTCTAGGCTCACCGTCATCAGATTCATCACCATTAACACCATTTGGAGAATCATTCAAACTTAGTCTCCTAAGTTCGAGTTGAACTCCTTCTACATTTTCTGACTGGTCAATTGGTTTTGAAATTTCCTCAAAAACCACATCAGAAGACTCTTCAACTAGTCGAGTTCTCTTGTTGTAGACTCGGTAGGCTTTGCTAACTAGGGAGTACCCGATAAGTATCCCTTCATCAGCCTTTGCCGTGAACTTTCCAAGATGATCCTTGGTGTTTAGGATGAACACCTTACAACCAAACACCCTAAGATGTTTAACCGTAGGTGGTTTCCCAAACCAAAGTTCATGGGGAGTCTTTCCTAAAAACCTATGGACGAGAACTCAGTTTTGCACATAGCAAGATGTATTTACAGCTTCAGCCCATAAGTAACTCAGGAGTGAGTACTCATTAAGCATGCTTCGTGCAGCCTCTTGAAGAACACGGTTCTTCCTCTCTACAACACCATTTTGTTGTGGTGTTCTAGGAGTAGAGAACTCATGCCTATATCCCTTAACTTGACAAAATTCTAGAAGCCTTTGGTTTTGAAATTCACCTCCATGATCACTTCTTATTGTCTTAATTGTTGATGATTTCTCATTTTCAATTCTTCTACAAAAAGAAATAAAAATATCTAAGGTTTGGTCCTTATGTTTTAAAAAGAAAGTCCATGTGTATCTAGTGAAATCATCAATGATAATAAAGCAATATCTACTTCCATTCAATGATATGATAGTGCTACAATCAAATAAATCCATGTGAAGTAAATCTAATGCTTTGGAGGTACTTACAGTGCTTTTACCTTTATGTGCAGATTTTGTTTGCTTACCCATTTGACACGCATCACATAGTTTATCTTTTCCATACTTGATGCTTGGTAAGCCTAGAACTAGTCCCCTGTTGGCCAACTTCCGGATGTTCTTCATGTTCACATGTGCTAGCCTCCGGTGCCAAAGTGTGGACTCTTCTTCTTTTGACATGAAACACTTAGCAAGAGCATTAGTAGCACTTTTAAAAGAAACTTGATAAATATTGTCTACTCTTACTCCTACTAGTATCGTGTCCAAAGTGTCATTTTGTCTAACTAGACATTGACTTGGTTGGAAGTCAATTGTGTAACCTGTGTCACACAATTGACTGACACTTAGGAGATTAAACTTCATCCCCTTGACTAGAAGGACATTTGAGATTCTAAGACATTCGGATATTTGAATGTCTCCTATTCCTATGACCTTAAGGCTACCATTGTTACCAAATGATACATTACCTCTACTTTTCTTGTGAAATGTGGTAAATAATGATCTATCCCCGGTCATGTGTTTGGAGCATCCACTATCAACAAACCAAGTTGATAGATGCTCCCCCTCAATCATAACCTACACAATTCGAAAAATAGAAGTCTTAGGTACCCAAACCTTGGGACCTAATGCATCAACTAAACATGACTTAGGCACCCATGCCTTGACAACTTTCTTTTGAGTCTTGGGTGTCCTAGATTGTCTCATGTCAGTCCTAGACATGAGAGATACAAATGAGGATCATGTCTTGGGTAACCAATACAAATGTCTTGGGTAACCAATACCGGCCCTATTGTAAACCGCTCTTTGGGCATTTAGGATCATGTCTAGGGTCTTAGAGCTATTTGAGAATTTCCCAAGAATATTCTTGAGCTTCTCAACTTCACTCTTCAAGGATTGGTTTTCCTCTACTAACCCATTATCATGCATATCACTGATTTCCTCAACCTTAGAGGATTTCATAGTTTCAATTTCATGTTTCAGTGATTTAACTTCATCTTCTAGTAATTCAACATGCAAGTCATCAATGTTATCATCCCTAGAAGCTTTCAATTGATCAATCTCTAATTGCAATGCTTTAACTTTGTTTTTGGATTTCTTAAGCATACTAGTTAAACATGCAATTGCTCTATAACATTTTTCAAGCTCGGGAGAAGTTACCTCTTCATCATCCGAAGATGATGAAGCCGCGTTTGAAGAGCTTGAAGATTCTTCACTGCTCTCGTCTCCAAGAGCCATGAGAGCCACTTGCCTTGTGCTCTTCTCCTCCTTCTCATCATCGGATGAACTAGAAGATGACTCATCCTAAGAAGCCTTCAAAGCTTTCTTCTTCTTCTTGGATTTCTCTTCTTTTCTTTTAGGTTTCTCCTCCTTTTTAAGCTTCGGACATTCATTCTTGAAATGTCCTCTCCTACCACACTCAAAGCAAGATGCATTATTCTTATCAAGCTTGAATTCACTAGTGTTACCTTTCCTTTTGAAACGTTGGTCTCTTCGCATCATCCTTCGCACGAAGTTCGCCATTTCGGATGAAGAGGAGCCACTGCCATCTTCCTCCGAGTTTGACTCGGATTCGGAGGAGGATGAAGATGATGAAAGATCCTTCTCCTTCTTCTTCTCCTTCTTCTTCTTGTTGATCCGGTCCCCTGCAACTAAGGCAATCCCCTTCTCCTTGGGACCTTTGTTAGCCATCTCATGCAATTCCATCTCACAAAATAAATCATCTAACTTTACAATAGATAAATCCTTGGATACTTTGTAGGCATCCACCATGGATGACCACAAAGCATTCCTTGGAAATGCTTTCAAGACATACCTCACAAGGTCGCGATTCTCGACCTTTTCATCAATTGAATGAAGTCCATTAAGAACTTCCTTGAACCGGCTATGGAGCTCACTTACCGACTCATTCTCCTTCATGGAGAGGTTTTGAAGTTGATTGAGGAACAAGTCCCTCTTTGCAATCCTCGAGTCTCGAGTGCCTTCATGGAGCTCTATGAGTTTGTTCCACAAGTCTTTTGCACTTGTGAAGGGACCAACCTTGATGAGTTGGTCTTTGTTCATACCACATTATAGAGTGACAACCGCCTTAGCATCGGCTTCACTTTTCCTTGTTTGTTCGGTAGTCCACCGCGAAGATTCGAGTTCCTTGCCTTCATCATCCTTAGGAGGGATGAATCCTTCCTTCACCGCGAACCACGTATGGATATCCATCTTCAAATAGTTTTCCATTTTTGATCTCCAATATTGGAAGTCGGCGCCATCAAAGAATGGAGGTCGGGTGGTGGAGAAGCCTTCTCTCAAAGCCATCTTGTTGAAAACTCTCGGTTGTTAAGCCGTGTATAGAGAACCTCGCTCTGATACCACTTGTTGGGAACGAGATGGCTATAGAGGGGGGGGTGAATATAGACAATCACTTCCCTTCGATACTTATCACGATTTCTGCAACTCAAATATCAGTAGCACAGCGGAAAGAGTAGAAAACAGAGTGTGCAGAAAAACAAAACGAGAGCGAAACAAACACGACTAGCAAGATCGCTAACAAGGAGGGTTTACAAGGTTCGGGGATAACTTGCCCCTACTCCTTGGCGTGCCCGTGAGGTGGGCGATCCCTTGATCGTCGGCAGATCAAGCCCCGGTTAACACCGGATATGAAGCAACCTCCTTCTCGGTGGAGAAACCTCTCCACAGCGTGTTTCAAACAATGATATATAATGAGCACAATGAAACAACAACAAGAAGGATCTTACTCAAACACTTAGCGAGGACAAAACACAGCAAGCTTCCCAGAGCTCCACCCAGTGGCGATCTCACGCAGACCCCTGTCTGCTTCGTGTCTTCCCACTGTCGGACTCCAAGCTTCTTGTTTTCTCCTTCAAGCGCTCAAGTATGATGATTGCTCCTCAATAGCTTGCTTAGAATCGTTGAAGAACTCAAGAACAGCAAGCTTGTAACACAGGAACTCAAGAGCACGAAAAGCTTGAAGAACTGATTAACTCGTTACTCTCGCGTTCCTTTTTGTTTCTCCGCCAAGCGACAAGTGACAACGTCTCTGTAGCTCCCAGCTACTCATCTGCCAATGCCAGCCTCTACTGAGCTATCTCTGGACTCACTGAGCTCCCCTCAGTCAAGCTCCAGTCTCAGCTCCAGTCTGCAGCTCGCCGTTGCAACCTGAGATGAGAAAGAGACAAACCTGCTCCAAGGAAAGCACTCTTTGACTTCTCCTTGAGTGTTTGAATCCTCCCCTGTCACCTGAAACTCAATCAGAGCATTAGAGCAGTAAATCAAGCAGCATATCAAATCTCAGGAACATACATCAGCAAATCGGATATGATCAGACGCTCTGACCACGTCTGACAGTGAAATTTGAATTAAAGTGATCGGTCACCGGACCGATCCAGGGTGTGTGGATCGGTCACCAGACCGATCCACTGCTTTGCTGGGATTCCCAGCTCTCGCAGCTATACACGCCTGATCGGTCACCAGACCGATCAGGGTGAAGCCTGATCGGTCACCAGACCGATCAGAATGGATCCTGATCGGTCACCCAGATCGATCAGGGCAGATGAACAGTTGTTTTTTAATCAATCCCAAGATCCCTGATCGGTCCCCGGACTGATCCAAGACTTTGATCAGCAAGGGAACTCACTCACCGTTTGCTCCCTGATCGGTCACCAGACCGATCAGGAGCAAGACAGCAAGGAAGCAGCCTGCTCCCTGATCGGTCACCAGTCCGATCAAGAGCCACACAGTAGATTCCCAATCTCACTGTGCGCTCCCTGATTGGTCACCAGTTCGATCAGACATAGCTGGATCGGTCACCAGACCGATCCACTAAGGAGCAGCGTGCCAATATCCCTGATCGGTCACCAGACCGATCCAGTGACTCAACCCTAGCCCTCCAAGCTAGGAATTCATCCACCTTAGCCCTCCAAGCTAAGGATTTTTCCATCTAACTCTCCAAGTTGGGAATTTGCACCTAACCCTCCAAGTTAGGACTTTTCACCTAGCCCTCCAAGCTAGGACTTTTCACCTAGCCCTCCAAGCTAAAACTTTTCACCCAACTCTTCCGAGTTAGAACATCATCCAACCTAGCCCTCCAAGCTAGGCACCTGACCCTCCAAGCCAGGACTTTTTCACCTAATTCTCCGGGATGGGAATTTCCACCTAACCCTCCAGGTTAGGACTTTTCACCTAGCCCTCCAAGCTAGGACTTTTCACCCAACCCTTTCGAATTAGGACTTTTCTAACACCTAACCTCCCAGGTTAGGATTTTCCAACACCTAGCCCTCCAAACTAGGATTTTCCACACCTAACCTCCCAGGTTAGGATTTTCCAACACCTAGCCCTCCAAGCTAGGATTTTCCACACCTAACCTCCCAGGTTAGGATTTTCCATATCATGTCTAATCCTCGATCAAGACTTAATCATAATCGTCATCCTCCTAAACTTAAAATCGTTGTCAACACCAAAACAACAATCAAGGCCAGACTGCATCAACACCTAGAGTACGCGGACCAAGCCTACTCACCGTGGAGGTAGTAGGGTTTTGTCAGCTCTTGATCGGGCACCCGGAGTACCCGAACCAAGCCTATTCACCAAGGAAGTAATAGGGTTTAGGCAGCTCTTGGTCGGGTGCACAGAGTACCCGGACCAAGCCTACTCACCGAGGAGGTAGTAGGGTTTTGTCAGCTCTTGGTCGAGCACCGGGAGTACCCAGACCAAGCCTACTCACCGGGGAGGTAGTAGGGTTTTGTCAGCTCTTGATCAGGCACCCAGAGTACCTGGACCAAGCCTACTCACCGCGGGGGTAGTAAGGTTTAAGATGCTCTTGGTCAGGCACCCGGAGTACCCGGACCAAGCCTACTCACTGCGGAGGTAGTAGGGTTTTGTCAGCTCTTGGTTGAGCACCCGGATTACCCGGACCAAGTCTACTCACAGCGGAGGTAGTAGGGTTTAGGCAGCTCTTGGTCGAGCACCCGGAGTACCCGGACCAAGCCTACTCACCACGGAGGTAGTATGGTTTTGTCAGCTTTTGGTTGGGTACCCGGAATACCCAGACCAAGCCTACTCACCGCGGAGGTAGTAGGGTTTAGGCAACTCTTGGTCGGGCACCTGGCGTACCCCGGACCAAGCCTACTCACCGCAGAGGTAGTAGGGTTTTGGAAGCTCTTGGTCAGGCACCCGGAGTACCCTGACCAAGCTTACTGACCGCGGAGGTAGTAGGGTTATGTCAGCTCTTGGTCGGGCACCCGGAGTACCCGGACCAAGCCTACTCACCGCGGAGGTAGTAGGGTTTGGGCAGCTCTTGGTCGGGCACCCGGAGTACCCGGACCAAGCCTACTCACCACGGAGGTAATAGGGTTTTGTCAGCTCTTGGTCGGGCACCCGGAGTACTCGGACCAAGCCTACTCACCGAGGAGGTAGTTGGGTTTAGGCAGCTCTTGGTTGGGCTCCCAGCATACCTGGTCCAAGCCAACTCACCACAGATGTAGTAGCGTTTTGTCAGCTCTTGGTCGGGGACCCGGAGTACCCGGACCAAGCCTACACAATGCGGAGGTAGTAGGGTTTAGGCAGCTCTTGGTCGGGCGCCCGGAGTACCCAAACAAAACCTACTCACCGTGGAGGTAGTAGGGTATAGGCAGATCTTGATCGAGCACCCGGAGTTCCCAAACCAAGCCTACTCACCTCGGAGGTAGTAGGTTTAGGCAGCTCTTGGTCAGGCACCCAGCGTACCTGGACCAAGCCTACTCATCGCGAAGGTAGTTGGGTTTTGCCAACTCTTGGTCGGGCACCCGCAGTACCCGACCCAAGCCTACTCACCGCGGAGGTAGTAGGGGTTAGGCAGCTCTTGGTCTGGCACCTGAAGTACCCGGACCAAGCCTACTCACCGCGGAGGTAGTAGGGTTTTGTCAGCTCTTGGTCGGGCACTCGGAATACCCGAACCAAGCTTACTCACAGCGGAGGTAGTAGGTGTTGGGGCAATCTATGGTTCGAGTGACCATGTGTTTTGATGTTTGGGCAAAGGGTTTAAGTTAGGTTCACCCTTGTGTTTGATATGTGTATTTGAGTGTGTAGGTTTGCAGGATACACATAGACTTAGCTGGACGGCTTCGGGTCCGGTGAAGGATGTAATGAGGAAACAAGCCATGGGCTTGTATGCATCCGAGGGACCACGGACAAAGGAGGAACGATAAGCCGAGGGAAGCGAACTTCGAGGTATACACGAAGGATGACATGAGAACGAGCCACGAGTTTGTATGCATCCGAGGGACGAGAGCCAAAGGCGAAGAATGCTTGAAGGCAACAGGTCGAAGCTGTTGGAAGGGTCAGCTAAGTCTTGAGGGTCCGAGTGTTGAGAGAATTATATTCGGGAAGGGAACCCCTAGGTTTAGGGGTAGAGCAGTTGCCTGGTGCTTGGATCAGTCGACTAATGAAGTGTACAGAAAGATCGGTCGACTGATCTTAGACGCAGTCGGCTGGTATTCGAACGTTGGGTTGTAACGTTCGAATACTAGGTGGACCAGTCGACTGGTAACGGTCTTTTCTGCTATGAGCTCTATTTAAGAGAGCTCGGTTTGGCTGGGAAAGAGTTGACGAAATAAGCTTGGTTAGAGCTTATTAGTAGTCTCCTAGTGCTCAGGTGTTGTCGGGAGTTTGTGGCGAGGTTTCTCCACCCACAAGGAGCGACAAGAGCTAGCTGGAGGTCTTCCGGTGACTCATCAACCGACGGATCGAGATCATCCACCTTACGGACAGCTGTGGAGTAGGAGTCTTATCTCCGAACCACGTAATCAGTTTGTGTTAACGTTTGTTTATTTATGTTATTAGTATTTCCACTTGCGCACGCTAACATTGTAGGAAGAATCGGCGACCAAAGTAGGTGATCGGCTATTCACCCCCCTCTAGCCGTACGTCAAGGTCGCAACAAGTGGTATTAGAGCGAGGTCGCTCGTCTACGGACTAACCACCGAGAGAGAAAAAAGCTAGAGGAAGATGGACTCGGAATGTTCGCTGGGATGGGATATTCGGATTCCACCACCATATGACCGAGATGACTCCGATTATTGGAGGAAGCGCTTGGAGACGTGGTTCCAAATGGATTGGGTGTGCCATTGTGTTTGATACGTGTATTTGAGTGTGCAGGTTTGAAGGATACACATAGACTTAGCTGGACGGCTTCGGGTCCGGTGAAGGATGGCATGAGGAGACAAGCCGTGGGCTTGTATGCATTCGAGGGACCGTGGACAAAGCAGGAACGATGAGCCGAGGGAAGTGAACTTCGAGGCATACCCGAAGGATGACATGAGAACAAGCCGTGGGTTCGTATGCATCCGAGAGACGAGAGCCAAAGGCGAAGAAGGCTTGAATGCAACAGGTCGAAGCTGCTGGAAGGGTCAGCTAAGTCGTGAGGGTGCGAGTGCTGAGAGAATTATACTCGGGAAGGGAAACCCTAGGTTTAGGGGTAGAGCAGTCGACTGGTGCTTGGATCAGTCAACTGATAAAGTGCACAGAAAGATCAGTACACTGATCTTAGGCGCAGTCGACTGGTATTCGAACGTTGGGCTGTAATGTACGAATACTAGGTGGACCAGTCGACTGGTGCTTGGGCCAGTCGACTGGTAACGGTCTTTTCTGCTATGAGCTCTATTTAAGAGAGCTCGGTTTGGCTGGGAAAGAGTTGACGAAATAAGCTTGGTTAGAGCTTATTAGTAGTCTCCTAGTGCTCAGGTGTTGTCGGGAGTTTGTGGCGAGGTTTCTCCACCCACAAGGAGCGACAAGAGCTAGCTGGAGGTCTTCCGGTGACTCATCAACCGACGGATCGGGATCATCCACCTTACGGACAGCTGTGGAGTAGTAGTCTTATCTCCGAACCACGTAAACGGTTTGTGTTAACGTTTGTTTATTTATGTTATTAGTATTTCCGCTTGCGCACGCTAACATTGTAGGAAGAATCGGCGACCAAAGTAGGTGATCGGCTATTCACCCCCCTCTAGCTGTACGTCAAGGTCGCAACAAGTGGTATTAGAGCGAGGTCGCTCGTCTACGGACTAACCACCGAGAGAGCAAAAAGCTAGAGGAAGATGGACTCGGAATGTTCGCTGGGATGGGATATTCGGATTCCACCTCCATATGACCGAGATAACTCCGATTATTGGAGGAAGCGCTTGGAGACGTGGTTCCAAATGGATTGGGTGTGCCATTGTGTTTGATACATGTATTTGAGTGTGCAGGTTTGCAGGATACACATAGACTTAGCTGGACGGCTTCAGGTCCGGTGAAGGATGGCATGAGGAGACAAGCCGTGGGCTTGTATGCATTCGAGGGACCGTGGATAAAGTAGGAACGATGAGCCGAGGGAAGTGAACTTCGAGGCATACCCGAAGGATGACATGAGAACAAGCCGTGGGTTCGTATGCATCCGAGAGATGAGAGCCAAAGGCGAAGAAGGCTTGAATGCAACAGGTCGAAGCTGCTGGAAGGGTCAGCTAAGTCGTGAGGGTGCGAGTGCTGAGAGAATTATACTTGGGAAGGGAAACCCTAGGTTTAGGGGAAGAGCAGTCGACTGGTGCTTGGATCAGTCAACTGATAAAGTGCACAGAAAGATCAGTACACTGATCTTAGGCGCAGTCGACTGGTATTCGAACGTTGGGCTGTAATGTACAAATACTAGGTGGACCAGTCGACTGGTGCTTAGACCAGTCGACTGGTAACAATCTTTTCAGCTATGAGCTCTATATAAGAGAGCTCGGTTTGGCTGGGAAAGAGTTGACGAAATAAGATTGGTTAGAGCTTATTAGTAGTCTCCTAGTGCTCAAATATTGTCGGGAGTTTGTGGCGAGGTTTCTCCACCCACAAGGAGCGACAAGAGCTAGCCGGAGGTCTTCCGGGGACTCATCCATCGACGGATTGGGATCGTCCACCTTACGGACAGTTGTGGAGTAGGAGCCTTATCTCCGAACCACGTAAACGGTTTGTATTAGCGTTTGTTTATTTATGTTATAGTATTTCCGCTTGCGAACGCTAACATTATAGGAAGAATCAACAACCAAAGTGGGTGATTGGCTATTCACCCCCCTCTAACCGTACGTCAAGGTCCCAACAGTAGGGATTAGGCATCTCTTGGTCAGGCACCCGCGCGTACCTGGACCAAGCCTACTCACCGCGGAGGTAGTAGGGTTTTGTCAGCTCTTGGTCGGGCACCCGGAGTACCCGGACCAAGCCTACTCACCGCAGAGGTAGTAGGGTGACATGAGAACAAGCCATGGGTTCGTATGCATCCGAGAGACGAGAGCCAAAGGCGAAGAAGGCTTGAATGCAACAGGTCGAAGCTGCTTGAAGGGTCAGCTAAGTCGTGAGGGTGCGAGTGCTGAGAGAATTATACTCGGGAAGGGAAACCCTAGGTTTAGGGGTAGAGCAGTCGACTGGTGCTTGGATCAGTCAACTGATAAAGTGCACAGAAAGATCAGTACACTGATCTTAGGCGCAGTCGACTGGTATTCGAACTGTTGGGACCGGGTGCATGTCGACAAGGATACGAGTTCGTAAAATTTAAAATTTTTACGTGCAGCGGAAGAGTTTGCATAAAATAATTTCCTAAATTATTTTAACTTCGTATCTAGCATGCAATCTTATGGTGTGTTGACATAATCATAAAATAAAACATTGCGGAATAGTAAACAAATTTACTAAGTACCTCTCGTAACTCGAAGTAAGGGACGAGATCCAACCGTAGCGTCCCTTGGAAGCTCCGCCTCTATTCGCGTCCACGCCGAGTTCTCTTCGGGATGACTTCACAAAGTCACGAGTTTTGTGCCGACGAGAACTACTAGATTCTCGGAAGGCACAACTAGAAGGACAAGAGAAAAATTAGGAAAACTAACCAACGAAGTAACGGAATCGAATTCCGAGAAGAGAGGAGTCGCTATCCGCTTCTTCTTCTTCGTGTTCGGGTTCTCCTTCTCCTTGAAAGCTCACGCCAACTCCCTTGGATGATGGTTGTGTGCGCCGGCCCTAATCCACAAGGATGGGGCGCCGGCCCTAATGTGAAGGAGAAGAAGATGAGGAGAGAAGAGAATAAAAGAGAGAGAGGGAGAGCTCTAATTAATCTCTTGATTAATTGATTGATCTAAAGGGCTAGCCTTTGGTTCCTTTATATAGTAGCAACTCTTTGCTAAGTCTCTCTCTAAACGGAATTAGTTATAAGAAATTTATCCTATAAATTTTCTTAACTAATTATTCCGTTTAAACCAAGTCTTTATTATAAACTAATTTATAATAAAACTTATTCTTTTCTCTCTTTAAATTATGGAATAAATTTTTATAAGAAATTTATAAACTTTCTTATTATGATAAAATCAATTCATAATTGATTTTATAAAATTAAAATAAACCAATTCATGGATTATTTTAACTTCCATAAAAAGAATAAATTTCTACAAATTTATTTATATAAATTTTCTTTATACAAATTTATTTATCCATAATTTATAAAATAAACCGCGCTAGATTTATTTTATTAATTAAACCAATTAAATTGGTTTAATCTCCTTTAATGGCCGGCCACCACAAGGAGGGTTAGCACCTCCTTTGGCCGGCCAAACCAACCCGAACCGGTCGCGAATTAAACTCATTTAATTCGCCCAAAAAGCCTTCAAAAGACTTAGCCATTTTTAGCTTCCATTGCGCCTCTGATTAACTCAGATTCGACTCGTTTCTCTTGATCGAAAAATCCAATTTTCAACTCGTTTTAAATCCCTCGGATTACTCGTATTGCGTGTGACTAAATAGGCTTTCGATTTATGTTGGCCGTCTATAATTAACCCATTAATTATAGATCGATCATGAGTGGCACCTAGTAGTACATCATGATCCCCAATTAATCGAAAGATCAACGGTTTGACCCCAGAAGAAATTATTCTGAAACCCTTCAGCAGCTCTAATGAATCGTGCCTCATTCCCTTCACCACCTTATACCCACTTGGTTCAGGACACGGTCTATGGTGTCAGTCCCCACTAGGCTGACTACGTCACACCTAGCCCAAGTAGTGTCTTCCTCGTCCTTTGGATTTCTAATTACTCTCATGTATTTAAGAGACTCGCACTCTTAACATGATATGCTCTGGCCAGAGGCTTTGAGTAACAATCCGACGATAGGCCTGGGTATACATCTCCTCGCAAGGAGTGGTGAATCCTTTGTAGGCTGTTCAAACATCTTCGGGCACTTCGGCTTATACCCAATCATCCTGGGTCCACACCTCCTTGGAGATGCTTGCTTAAGATGTTAAAGTATAAGTCTCCATGACCAAGATGACTTGAACACCGCAAGTCAAAGGAACATCGCACTTAAGCCGCAGTAAGATCTTCATTGACATATCTACATGTAGATTCCCATATGAAGTCTCACAGCTAGTCACTCCAATGAACTAGTTCCCTTAACTAGCATCCATGTTTATCTCCGGACATCCCAATGTCACCAGCCAGTGAGAATCAGCTGATTAGAGAATAACCCATGCTAGTCTCAACAGAATTGATAGTGTCCGTTTTTATCAATTCATCGACTAGGGATAATTTCAATACTTCACAATTGCACATTAGAGATAATCACTAGTTGTGATCTCATCACAAATTCTCTTATGCTGTGAGTTGTGTTGCGGACATTCAGTAGATGAGTTTAAGATCCCAATCAAATACACAAACATGTACACTCAAATAGTGAATTATCATTTATTAAAATAAATGTTTACAATCATAAGGCGATTGCCTTAGGACACTTCTCTCATATCACTAACACGAACGTTGGGCTGTAATGTACGAATACTAGGTGGACCAGTCGACTGGTGCTTAGACCAGTCGACTGGTAACAGTCTTTTCAGCTATGAGCTCTATATAAGAGAGCTCGGTTTGGCTGGGAAAGAGTTGTATTAGCATTTGTTTATTTGTGTTATAGTATTTCTGCTTGCGCATGCTAACATTATAGGAAGAATCAACAACCAAAGTGGGTGATTGGCTATTCACCCCCCTCTAACCGTACGTCAAGGTCCCAACAGTAGGGATTAGGCATCTCTTGGTCAGGCACCCGCGCGTACCTGGACCAAGCCTACTCACCGCGGAGGTAGTAGGGTTTTGTCAGCTCTTGGTCGGGCACCCGGAGTACCCGGACCAAGCCTACTCACCGCAGAGGTAGTAGGGTGACATGAGAACAAGCCATGGGTTCGTATGCATCCGAGAGACGAGAGCCAAAGGCGAAGAAGGCTTGAATGCAACAGGTCGAAGCTGCTTGAAGGGTCAGCTAAGTCGTGAGGGTGCGAGTGCTGAGAGAATTATACTCGGGAAGGGAAACCCTAGGTTTAGGGGTAGAGCAGTCGACTGGTGCTTGGATCAGTCAACTGATAAAGTGCACAGAAAGATCAGTACACTGATCTTAGGCGCAGTCGACTGGTATTCGAACGTTGGGCTGTAATGTACGAATACTAGGTGGACCAGTCGACTGGTGCTTAGACCAGTCGACTGGTAACAGTCTTTTCAGCTATGAGCTCTATATAAGAGAGCTCGGTTTGGCTGGGAAAGAGTTGTATTAGCATTTGTTTATTTGTGTTATAGTATTTCCGCTTGCGCATGCTAACATTATAGGAAGAATCAACAACCAAAGTGGGTGATTGGCTATTCACCCCCCTCTAACCGTACGTCAAGGTCCCAACAGTAGGGATTAGGCATCTCTTGGTAAGGCACCCGCGCGTACCTGGACCAAGCCTACTCACCGCGGAGGTAGTAGGGTTTTGTCAGCTCTTGGTCGGGCACCCGGAGTACCCGGACCAAGCCTACTCACCGCAGAGGTAGTAGGGTGACATGAGAACAAGCCATGGGTTCGTATGCATCCGAGAGACGAGAGCCAAAGGCGAAGAAGGCTTGAATGCAACAGGTCGAAGCTGCTTGAAGGGTCAGCTAAGTCGTGAGGGTGCGAGTGCTGAGAGAATTATACTCGGGAAGGGAAACCCTAGGTTTAGGGGTAGAGCAGTCGACTGGTGCTTGGATCAGTCAACTGATAAAGTGCACAGAAAGATCAGTACACTGATCTTAGGCGCAGTCGACTGGTATTCGAACGTTGGGCTGTAATGTACGAATACTAGGTGGACCAGTCGACTGGTGCTTAGACCAGTCGACTGGTAACAGTCTTTTCAGCTATGAGCTCTATCTAAGAGAGCTCGGTTTGGCTGGGAAAGAGTTGTATTAGCATTTGTTTATTTGTGTTATAGTATTTCCGCTTGCGCACGCTAACATTATAGGAAGAATCAACAACCAAAGTGGGTGATTGGCTATTCACCCCCCTCTAACCGTACGTCAAGGTCCCAACAGTAGGGATTAGGCATCTCTTGGTCAGGCACCCGCGCGTACCTGGACCAAGCCTACTCACCGCGGAGGTAGTAGGGTTTTGTCAGCTCTTGGTCGGGCACCCGGAGTACCCGGACCAAGCCTACTCACCGCAGAGGTAGTAGGGTTTAGGCAACTCTTGGTCGGGCACCCAGAGTACCCGGACCAAGCCTACTCTCCGCGGAGGTAGTAGGGTTTTGTTAGCTCTTGGTCGGGCACCCGGAGTACCCGAACCATGCCTACTCACCGGGGAGGTAGTAGGGTTTTGTCAGCTCTTGATCGGGCAACCGGAGTACGCGGACCAAGCCTACTCACCGCAGAGGTAGTAGGGTTTATGCAGCTCTTGGTCGGGCACCCAGAGTACTCGGACCAAGCCTACTCACCGCGGAGGTAATAGGGTTTCGTCAGGCAATTACTCAGTGTTTTTCGAGTAAGATTTCGTCAGGCAATTACTCAGAGAAAAGACAACCACCGACCTGTAGATCAAGCGGATGATGTTTGGGGCTAATTGAGAAAAGGGGATTTGAAAGAAGCGGCAGATGGAAGAGATGAAAGGGTGGATCGGGCAGCGAAGCACAACCTGAAGGTGATCTCAGGAGATCGTTATGAAGAGCGCACTCTAGGGTCTGGTTGGTCGGGTCGGGTAGGTGAAGGCGGTGGTCGGAGGAGATATGGTAGTCGGATTGGATTTGATCGAGGTCATGATGGTGGAGCTTGGACACCATGGTGGAGTACCACGGGCCCGAGTGGGAAGAAGTAGAATCCATAAGGTGTGGCAAGAAGGGAAACTAACCGAGTGAGAAAAGGTTAGCTGGAGAAGATGAACGGGAAGCGATTGCCGCCGGAGGTCACCGGAACCCTAGCAGAGGGAGCACCAGCAGCAGTTCAGCGTGAAAAGTGAAAAAGGATGGTAAAGGCATGTTGGGACCAAGTGCATGTTGACATGGATGCGGGTTCGTAATTTTAAAATTAATTACGTGCAGCGGAAGGTTTAGCATAAATAATTTCTCTAAATCATTTAACCACACATCTAAGCATGCAATTTTATCTTGTGTAGACATGATCATATATTTAAAATTTTGCAGAAACGTAAATTAATTTACGTATTACCTCGCGTAACTCGAAGGAAGGGACGAGATCCGACCGTAAGCGTCCCTTGGAAGCTCCACATCTATTCGCGTCCACGTCGAGTATCTTCGGGATGACTTCGCAAAGCCACGAGTTTCGTGTTCTCGAGAACTACTAGATTCTCTGAGAACGCGACGAGAAAAACCAAGAGAGAAGTCGGAAGACTAACCACAAAAGGATGGCCGGCTGGTGCTCCTTCTTGGGGCTGGTTGGCGCATGGCAAGAAGGGGAGAAGAGGAGAGAAAGAGAGGGAGAGAGCCTATGCCTTCATCTCTATGATTATTACCCAAGCCTTGTCTTGGGTCCTTTATATAGTGGCCTCTCAACCATCAAGCCTCTCAAATATGGAATAACTTATTCCATCATGCCAAGTTTGATTTTATCATGGTTAAAATCATATTTTAATTCATGATAAAAATCAATCAAGTCTCTTCTCTCTTATGGAATAAATTTCATTATCATGATAAATCAATCCATGATTGATTTTATAAAATAAATCAATCCATGGTTCATTTTAATTTCCATGAAAAATAAACCAAACCTTGGTTTATTATATAAAAAATTTATATCATCCATAATTTTATAAAACAAACCACACTTGGTTTATTTTATAAATTGAACCAAAAACTTGGTTCTCTCCCTTTGTTGTGGCCGGCCAAGCAAAGAGGATGGAGGCCCTCTTTGGCCGGCTCATCCAAGCCAAGCCCCAATGAATTAAACTTATTTAATTCATCTATTAAGTCTTCAAAAGACTTAGCCATTTTACGCTTCCGATGCGTCTATGAAAAATTCAGATTCGACTTATCGTTTGGCTCAACCAAACTTAATCTCTCTTGATTGGAAAATCTAATTTTCAATTCATTTTAAATCCCTCGGATTACTCGTAGTGCGTGTGACTAAATAGGCTTTCGATTTATGTTGGTCGTCTATAATTAATCAATTATAGAACGATCATGAGTGACAC
Organism: Boesenbergia rotunda; assembly: GCA_024364735.1. Taxonomy (NCBI): domain Eukaryota; kingdom Viridiplantae; phylum Streptophyta; class Magnoliopsida; order Zingiberales; family Zingiberaceae; genus Boesenbergia; species Boesenbergia rotunda. The sequence goes on from JAGFNQ010006648.1 coordinate 285,891, forward strand.
CTAGTAGTACATCATGATCCCCAATTAATCGAAAGATCAACGGTTGACCTCAGAAACAATTCTGAAACCCTTCAGCAGCTATAATAAATCATGCCCCATTCCCTTCACCATCTTATACCCACTTGGTTTAGGACATGGTCTATGTGTGTCAGTCCCCACTAGGCTGACTACGTCACACCTAGCCCAAGTAACGTTTTCTCGTCCTACGAATTCTAATTACTCTCATGTATTTAAGAGATTCATACTCTGAACATGTCATGCTCTGGCCAGAGGCTTCGAGTAACAATCCGACGATAGGCCTCGGGTATACATCTCCTCACAAGGAGTGGTGAATCCTTTGTAGGCTGTTCAAACATCTTAGGGCACTTCGGCTTATACCCAATCATCCTAAGTCCACACCTCCTTGGAGATGCTTGCTTAAGATGTCAAAGTATAAGTCTCCATGACCAAGATGACTTGAACACCGCAAGTCAAAGGAACATCGCACTTAAGCTGCAGTAAGAACTTCACTGACATATCTATATGTTGACTACCATATGAAGTTTTACAGCCAGTCACTCCAATGAACTAGTTCCCTTAACTAACATTCATGTTTATCTCCGGACATCTCAATGTCACCAGCCAGTGAGAATCAGCTGATTAGAGAATAACCCATGCTAGTCTCAACAGAATTGATAGTGTCCGTATTTATCAATTCATCGACTAGGAACAATTTCAATACTTCACAATTGCACATGTAGAGATAATCACTAGTTGTGAATTCATCACAAATTCTCTCATGCTGTGAATTGTATTGCGAACATTCAGTAAATGAGTTTAAGATCTCAATCAAATACACAAACATGTATACTCAAATAGTGAATATTCATTTATTAGAATAAATGATTACAATCATAAGGCGATTATCTTAGGACACTTCTCTCATATCACTAACAAGGCAGAGGGCGAGGGGCCTATTTATAGGGTCGAGAGGATGATGACAGTCGTCCGATTGTGAGCCGGAGAAAAGGCGGGAAAAGGTTTGGGTCGTCCGTTCGAAACCTAGGTAAGTCCCGAGGGTCGACGTCACACGTGCATGCCACCCATTCGTTGTATCGGGCGATGGACGCTTCGCTACTCGGGGAACCAATAGCCATTGGACACGTGGCCCTAGCAGTTAATGCGGTAATTAAGGAGGAAGATACGAATCGTCCTGACGTGAGTCGGGGACAATACTGAAAAGACAGGTAAAGGGGAAGAGGTGAGCACGCCGCAGGGCAGTCGGGCATTTAAAAGTAAAGCTCAGTCGGGCAAGCAGCCTACTCGGGTGTGCTAGGCTTGTTCCAAATTATCAGTCCAGTCAGTCGGACTCAATGCCTCCTTTGACTAGACTTGAAGGGGATGCTTATGATCCTGACCTATCTTGCGTGTAGCTCGGTCGGCCAGTCGGGCCAAGGGCCCAAGGCCCACTCGGGTCAGATTACCCGACTAGGCTACCAGTAAGATATATCCCTACCTAGTCCCACTCAGAAACGCCGAGAGTCCGATCTTGTCCTTCACCCGATATGCACACTACAGTAAGGGATACCGGCTGCCGAGCCGGAGAACTCTGGTGCCCCAACCACCCGACCCTGGGTTGAGTCGGGCTGGCCAAATCCGAGCGTTCCATGACTCGGAGAGTACACTGCCCCAATCTTGGAGCTAGCAGCCGCATGACCAGGTTTCACTCAGAGTCACCGGTCGGCGCTCTCACTCAGGAATTGTCGCGCTCTCCACGAACACCTACTCTCTGACACAACACTAACAGAAAGGGTACGGGAGTCGGCGCAGGCCTGACACCGTTCGTGCTCAAATCACGAGTATCCCGCTGACATAGTGCTCTCCTGACATACCACTGCACTCTGTACCACGACAACCCATGCTTATGTCAGACCGAGTGGCGCCGAACGGCGCTGGCCAGTGAGCTGACGGTGCCCCTTACCCTGTCCCGGACAGCGCCCCTTGCCCTATCCCCGTATAGGACAAAGAGGTGGCAGTCGCGGGCAGAAACCGTCAGCTCCCTCAACTATATAAGGCTCTCCGCTCTCCATTCATAGGTACGCGCGCAAGAGTTATTCTCGCTACTGTTCTATTTCTTTCTTCCCTTTCACCGGAGACTGACTTGACCATCGGAGGGCCTTGCCTGGGACTTTTTCCGGCAGGTTGCTAATGGTCATTTCCTTGCAGGTCGGAGCTAACATCAGCAGTACTCGGGTCCGCTTCGCTCTTGGGAGTCCACCCCACTATGTGACAGGATCACCAGTCATAGCGATCGATGCCCACAACCCGCTTAGGCACTTGTCGGTATCAACGTGAGATTTAGTTTGATGCGTGCCATGGATGAGAAGAAGCTCTTACTTGTTAACTAGCAATATGGATAAGAGTTAGCAGAGAGGGAGATCTAGATGTGTGTATTAGATTAAAAGAAGTAGAGAGAGAAGAGAGGTAGAGAGAAGAAAGAGATAACAAAATAACTTTCTTAATTGAAAAAACTTATCCATGAGATACACAATTTATAGGGACCTTAGGAGACCTAGTCAAATGAAAAATTAATAATGAAACTGTTAATTAACAGATTTATAAAGAATCTGTCAATTAACAGATTAATAAGGAAAATGTCTAATAATATAATAATATAATTTTATTCTCTTTAATCTCTTTTACCCCCCGACAAACTTAACGAGAGATCTCGGACGTTGAGTTTGCATGATAATTTGCTAAATCGTTGTTTGGATAATGGCTTGGTAAAGATATCAGCAATTTGATCTTCTGCAGAGATATAAGAAACAGATAATTGTTTGTTTGCCACGCGCTCTTGAACAAAATGATAATCAATTTCAACATGTTTTGTACGAGCATGAAATACTGGATTTGATGTAAGATATGTTGCTCCAATATTATCACACCAAATTTTTGGTGCAATATCTGATGCAAGATGAAGTTCCGAAAGAAGGGATTGAAGTCAAATAATTTCTGACGTTGCATTAGCTATAGCTTTATATTCAGATTCAGTGCTTGAACGAGATACTGTAGGTTGCTTTTCGAATTCCAAGAAATAAGATTTCGTCCAAGAAATATTACATATCCACTAGTAGAGCGTCTATCTTCAGGAGAACTAGCCCAATCCGCATCGCTATAGGCATGTAAATCTCGAGATGAGTGTCGATATAAAAGAAGACCATGTAGAATAGTGCCTTTGAGATAACGAAGTATTCTCTTCACACCTTCCAATTTTGTTCAGTAGGAGTATGCATGAACTGACAAGCACGATTTACTGCAAACGTAATTCAGGGCGCGTAATAGTAACATACTGTAAAGCTCCAACAATACTTCGATAAACCTGGGGATCAGCCATCACTGAAGAGGAGGAAGGTGTAGAGACATTATTTGGAGCAATAGGTGTAGAGATCGGACGTGCTCCATCCATTTTAGCTCTTTGAAGAAGTCCAGTAATATATTTGCTCTGAGAGAGGATATAGCTTTCATAATGTGGAATAAGTTCAATACCAAGAAAAAAATGAGCATTTCCTAAATCTCGAATAGGAAATTCCTGATTGAGAAGACTTAATAAATTTGAGATGCCCTTTTGATCATTGCCAGTTAATAGAATGTCATCCACATAAATAAGAAAAAATATCATAGATCCATCATTATGTATGTTGAATAGAGAGGAGTCAGTTTTTGATCCAGAAAAACCTTGAGCATGTAACTATTTAGATAATCGATGAAACCATGCAAGAGGAGCTTGCTGAAGACCATATAAAGATTTCTTGAGATGACAAACATGAGATGGAAATTGTGGATGAATAAACCCAGGTGGTTGCTCCATAAAAACCGTTTCCTCAAGAATACCATGAAGAAATGCATTAGAAACGTCTAATTGTCGGATAGACCAATTAGAACTAATAGCTATTGATAACAATAATCTGACAGATGTAATTTTGATGACTGGGCTGAAGGTGTCATTGAAGTCAATACCTGGTTGTTGACTAAATCCTTTGGCTACAAGGCGAGCTTTATACCGTTCAAGAGAATCATCAGCTCGATGCTTAAGACGGAATATCCATTTTGAGCCCACAACATTCATGGACGGAGTGCGCGGAACTAGGTTCCATGTTCCATTGCGAAGAAGAGCATCAAATTCTATAGTCATTGCATTACGCCAATTTGGATCCTTGTTTGCCTGTGTAAAGCAAGTTGGTTCAATAGTTTTTGAGGAAACCACTAGAGCTCGAGGAAGAGGATATCGAGTAGCCATTGGTGGGCATCGTGCATATATGTCACTTAAGGGAAGCATGCGACGAGGAGCATTATCATCCGAATCACTTATTGACGGTGATGAGGAAGTGGGTTGGCATGGTGAGTTTGTTGCCGAACCTGTATTATCTGGGGATCCAGAGCTAGAGAGCATATTATCTTCGGCTGGTGAGACTTCTAAGATTGGAGCAGCAACTTGAGGCGATTCTGATGGAATAGGAGAGTTATTAGGGAGCTCCGGAGCAGGACCTAGGATGCCATCTCTTCTGATAATGTTGGGTGACATCAAGAAAGTACCACCTGTATCTGGAGAAGAGATTGAAGAGGCTGCCGAAAAAGGGAACAGAGATTCATCAAAAGTAACATGTCGTGATGTATATATCCGTCCAGTTGGTATATGTAAGCAACGATACCCATGATGCATATTACTATAACCAAGGAAAACACATAATAATGAGCGAGAGTCAAGTTTGTGTTTAGAGTAAGGGCGTAACCATGGATAACATGCGCAACCAAAGATTCGAAGAAAGGTGTATTCAGGAGTTTGATTATAAAGTTTTTCTAAAGGACACTTATGATTGAGCAATGGAGTAGGAAGTCGATTTATGAGATATATTGCAGTACAAACAGCTTCATCCTAAAATTTATGCAGAATCGATGCATGATGAAGAAGAAGTAAGACAGTTTCAACTATATGTCTATGTTTTCTCTCAGCAGAGCCATTTTGTTCTGGAGTGTGAGGGCAAGAAACTCGATGAACAATCTCACAAGAGACAAGATGACGATGAAGAGCTTGATATTCTCCTCCCCAATTAGAATGAAGAGAGAGTATTTTGCGATTAAAATATCGTTCAACTTGTTTTTGAAAATTACAGAATATATCATATAAATCAGATTTTCTTTTCATAGGATAAAGCCAAATGTATTTACTAAAATGATCAATGAAGGTAACATAATATAAGAAACCTTGGTTAGACAAGATAGGTGCAGGACCCCAAATATCAGAATGAATTATTTCAAGTGGAAAATTGGAAACGCGTTTAGATGAAGAAAAAGGTAACTTATGACTTTTAAATTCCATGTATGCCTGACATGAATGAGATGGAGATGAAGTAAAGGAAGTAGGTAAATCATACCTATTTATAATCGACTGAATAATACGAAGGAAGGATGACCAAGTCGAGCATGCCAGGCTGGTTTATTTACGCGTTCACCAATAAAAGCTTTGATTGAAGAATTTTGAAGATAGTAGAGGCCATTTTTTATTTTTCCAAGAAATACAGTAGTATTTGTTCCTCTATCTTTTATAAGATAATGATCATGATGAAATTCAAAAAGGACATTGTTATCAAGGGAAAACTGACATACGGAGAGTAAATTTTTAGTAATGGATGGAACTTGAAAGATGTTGCGCATGTGAAAAGTACGATTAGATAAATGAATGTATGTGTTTCCAAGATTAGTAATATGCAAACCTGAGCCATCACCAACTTGTACCGTATCCGAACCAGTGTATGGTAGTACTTCTGTAAAGATATTGTAGTCTGATGTGACATGATGAGTTGCTCCAGTGTCAATAATCATTCAGTAGATAAAAATTTTGAAGGTTTGCCATGAGTAGCCACAGATGAGAGAACTTTAGGACGGATTTGTGAAGGTAAAGATCTTCTTAAAGCTGAAGGGCCATAGATGAAGGTTCTGTCGAGTCTTTTAGGACATTGAATACCAATATGTCCAATTTGGAGACAAATTTGACATCTTCTAATTAAAGCTAAAGGACCACTGATGAAGGTTATGTCAAGTCTTTTAGGACATTGAATACTAGTGTGTCCAAATTGGAGACAAATTTGACATCTCTGAACATTCGACATCAAAATAATAATAAAGAACCAAAACTTATTGTAGCTTGGGCCAAAAGGCACGGAGATTATTCCTCTTTTCCCCTACTTTTCCGTCATGAGTTGGCGGGTGATAAAAACGAGGAATGAGGATGACGAGCAAAAATAAAAAAAATAGAGGAGTTATGGCTCTGATACCATATTAGATTAAAAGAAGTAGAGAGAGAAGAGAGGTAGAGAGAAGAAAGAGATAACAAAATAACTTTCTTAATTAAAAAAACTTGTCCATGAGATACATAATTTATAGGGACCTTAGGAGACCTAGTCAAATGAAAAATTAATAACAAAACTGTTAATTAACAAATTTATAAAGAATCTGTCAATTGACAGATTAATAAAGAAAATGTCTAATAATATAATAATATAATTTTATTCTCTTTAATCTCTTTTAGTGTGTAATATAACAACAACAAGAGATTTGTTTCTTTTAAGGAGAAAGCAATTGTATGTAAGGGTTTGGTTGTTTGTAAAGAGAATTTAAAAAATAATTTATATGAAACTATGAAAAGTATTTTCTATGTTTGATTCATAAAGAAAAAAAAGTCTCCGCCTTGGCTGATGCAGCCTCATCACTGTAAAGAGGGGCTGGTAGACTGTAATAAAAGATGATTCTACTAAAGAATTTTTAGATTTAACAATACCCAATAGATAATGATTTTTTGAAAAATTGTTATCTTTTTTTATTTAACAACGATTTTTCCAAAATTATTGATATTGAAAAAATTTTTATGGAAAAAGACAACAGTTGTTAAAAAATCGTTGTCTTATGTATGTCAAAGACAACGATTTTTTAAAAACCGATGTCTATTGGGTTGGTTACGACAACATTTTTAAATAATCGTTGTCTATTTATGTTGCGCTCGTAAAAATGAAAACGAAAATGCCCGTCTCCTCTTAATTCATTCTCTTCATTCACCGCAGCCAGCGACATCGTCGAATCTTAAGACACCGCCCCTAAGACGTCCCTTTCCGCACTCACATTTCTACCATCCATGGCCGCCCCCAAACCTCGTCTCCCCTCTTCGCTGCCGCCACCGCCGCCCCCTTCTCCTCCGGTTCTACTACTTCTAGGGCTACAGTGAGGCTGAGATGAGGCGTGAAACGGCGCTGCAGACGAGCCTTTTGTCGCTCGCGGTGCTGATGGCTGTTGTCGGTATCTATACCTTGTCCCTCAAGAAGATGCTCAGAACATACGCCTTCAGGATCGTAGATATTTGTCATGGCGTTGAACTCCCTGCGACGACCATGGCGTTGAACTCCCTGCTCATACTACTGAATCTGCCCACGCTGACGCCGTCGACACTCCCGGCGGAGAGGGAAGCCGACGAGCGGATGCTGCCGCCCTCCCAGGGGTCCCGGCGGCCGCCTCGGCTCACGGGGCCTAACGCGTGGATGTCGCGGAACTCGGCGGCGGTGTTTTCATGGTCTCTGCCGCCGCCGCTGCCGCCGCGGGGCCTGGGATCGCTCAACATCTCCGATCGAGAGGGGGCAGAGAGACAATGAGGTGGAAGGATATGTCCCTGAGTATGCTGAAACAATCAAACGCCTGCAAGCTGCAGCTAAAAAAAAAGTGTTACCTATGCCAGGTCTGGAAAATCAAGATCTAAATGATCCTCAAACTCTTTTGGTTGAAGGAATAGTTGATAGGATGGAAGCTAATGAAACTGCTGAAAGGAAACGGAAGGTATTTGCATTATAGTCTTTTGTGTATAAAACACCACAGTATTTCTACTTAAGGAATGATCTAAGCTGGAGTTTTTGATACTGTTTATTACAGCTGATGATGCTTGAGAAGCAGTACCATGATGAATCGAATATGGAGCTTCAGGGAATAGCATACTCTTCTCTAAAGAATAAGAACCTGGATAACATAGTTGACAACGCCAAAGCAGATACCATTACTCTAACAGGGGAATCAGACGACCTTTCACAGCTTATAATGTCACGAAAAAAGAGAAAACTCTATGAAGCAATGAAGGTACTGATTTGTGTTATTGCATATATGCTTCTATAATTCTACCCTGGTGACCGGTGGGAAACTTTTGTGGGGCCGGGTCGGTCATCCAGGTTCAATTTGTCTGCTGCCTGGTTCATCATTCTATAATTCTACCCTTTATAAATACATTTTAACCGCTTGCACAAAGTATTTGTTTTGCTCTCTGGTTGTGTAGGTATGCCTCTTTAATTGGTTCATATTACAAAATTCTATATCTACATTATTTTACTCTTATGTAACCCAAAATTTTAAGCTGTGAAGAAAGTAGATGATTGCCACTTGCCACCTGTGATTTTTGTGCTTTATCAGTTGAGGCCCTTACATAAGTTTCCTAGTTAGTTTCCTTTGCTTTGGCTTGACTGTGCAGACAAAGTAAATCTTTTAGATTAACCAAATGTGGTAATTGTCATGTTTCAAATTTGATTTACATCCATGGATTCAACTGACTGTTGTAAGTTTGTTCACCTTTTAAAATTTATCTAATATCCCATCTCAGTCACCATTATTCAAATTCGACCCTAGCATCATTCACTTAATATTGGCAATTCCTTCTCTTAATTAATCTTTTTAATGGGGGCATTCAGCTTCAGTTAATGAATAGGAGAACTTGACTTCCAATTAGAACATGTTTTCTAAACATGATTCAATTATTTCTAATGCAAGGATAGTTGTTCCCGCCCCGTGTAGGATCATCTTCAAAGAAAACGAATGATTTTTGTTTGAAAGATGTGTTGTAGATTGGCCTTTCTCCTTTCACGTGGATAAGCTAATTATTTATGTACATGTGATGAATCTCCACCTAATGTGTATTTCATTTGACAAATATGCAGATAGATGCACAATCACTTAGAAAATTTAAGGTTAAAAATATGGAGCTGTAGGCTATCAGGATGTTACTTTCCAGTCAATTGTTTGCAGGCTTTTTGATCAAGTGTTATATTATACTTAATATGTATACTGATAACCAAGCTTCATTTCTCATTTATTTGTACCTCTTGTTGATGCTTCAGAACTGCAACTTGTCAACGAGAATATGAAAGCCATGCAGCAGTTAATACAGTCGTTCTACACCCAAATCAAGTATTTTTTTCTACTATTCTGCACATAATCATGATGGCAACAAAAAAATCTTTTTTTTTTTCTGAAAATGTAATTTTTTTCTATAGCACTATTGTTAATCACCTGTATTTTGTTGTAGTTCCAGAAACTATACTAGATGGGGACTGTTACTCATTAATCTACTTATATTGGCAATGAAGATGGAAACATGGTACTAGTGAAGTGGACAAGCAGCTCTTTTAATCAACAAGGTTCGATTATGTTAGTGATATGAGAGAAGTGTCTTAAGGTTATTTTAATAAATGAATATTCACTATTTGAGTATACATGTTTGTGTATTTGATTGAGATCATAAACTCATTTACTGAATGTCTGCAATACAATTCACAGCATGAGAGAATTTGTGATGAATTCACAACTAGTGATTATCTCTACATGTGCAATTGTGAAGTATTGAAATTGTCCCTAGTCGATGAATTGATAAATACGGGCACTATCAATTCTGTTGAGACTAGCATGGGTTATTCTCTAATCAGCTGATTCTCACTGGCTGTGACATTGAGATGTCCGGAGATAAACATGAATGCTAGTTAAGGGAACTAGTTCATTGGAGTGACTGGCTGTAAAAATTTCATATGGTAGTCTACATATAGATATGTCAGTGAAGTTCTTACTGCAGCTTAAGTGCGATGTTCCTTTGACTTGCGGTGTTCAAGTCATCTTGGTCATGGAGACTTATACTTTGACATCTTAAGCAAGCATCTCCAAGGAGGTGTGGACTTAGGATGATTGGGTATAAGCCGAAGTGCCCGAAGATGTTTGAACAACCTACAAAGGATTCACCACTCCTTGCGAGGAGATGTATACCCGAGGCCTATCGTCGGATTGTTACTCAAAGCCTCTGGCCAGAGCATGACATGTTCAGAGTATGAATCTCTTAAATACATGAGAGTAATTAAAATCCGTAGGACGAGAAAACGTTACTTGGGCTAGGTGTGACGTAGTCAACCTAGTGGGGACTGACACACATAGACCATGTCCTAAACCAAGTGGGTATAAGATGGTGAAGGGAATGGGGCACGATTCATTATAGCTGCTGAAGGGTTTCAAAATTGTTTCTGAGGTCAACCGTTGATCTTTCGATTAATTGGGGATCATGATGTACTACTAGGTGCCACTCATGATCATTCTATAATTGATTAATTATAGACGACCAACATAAATCGAAAGCCTATTTAGTCACATGCACTACGAGTAATCCGAGGAATTTAAAACAAGTTGAAAATTAGATTTTCCAATCAAGAGAGATTAAGTTTGGTTGAGCCAAACGATAAGTCGAATCTGAATTTTTCAGAGACGCATCGGAAGCGTAAAATGGCTAAGTCTTTTGAAGACTTAATAGATGAATTAAATAAGTTTAATTCATTGGGGCTTGACTTGGATGGGCCGGCGAAAGAGGGTCTCCATCCTCTTTGCTTGGCCGACCACAACAAAGGGAGAGAACCAAGTTTTTGGTTCAATTTATAAAATAAACCAAGTGTGGTTTGTTTTATAAAATTATGAATGATATAAATTTTTATATATAATAAACCAAGGTTTGGTTTATTTTTCATGGAAATTAAAATGAATCATGGATTGGTTTATTTTATAAAATCAATCATGGATTGATTTACCATGATAAGGAAATTTATTCCATAAGAGAGAAGAGACTTGATTGATTTTTATCATGAATTAAAATATGATTTTAACCATGATATAAAATCAAACTTGGCATGATGGAATAAGTTATTCCATATTTGAGAGGCTTGATGGTTGAGAGGCCACTATATAAAGGACCCAAGGCAAGGCTTGGGTGATAATTGAAGAGACGAAGGCATAGACTCTCTCCCTCTCTTTGTCTCCTTCTCTTCTCTTCTTGCCGTGCGCCAACTAGCCCCAAGAACGAGCACCAGCCGGCCATCCTTTTGTGGTTAGTCATCCGACTTCTCTCTTAGTTTTTCTCGTCGCGTTCTCGGAGAATCTAGTAGTTCTCGAGAACACGAAACTCGTGGCTTTGCGAAGTCATCCCGAAAATACTCGGCGTGGATGTGAATAGAGGCGGAGCTTCCAAGGGACGCTTACGGTTGGATCTCATCCCTTCCTTCGAGTTACGCGAGGTAATATGTAAATTAGTTTACGTTTCTGTAAAATTTCAAATATATGATCATATCTACACAAGATAAAATTGCATGCTTAGATGTGTGGTTAAATGATTTAGAGAAATTATTTAAGCTAAACCTTCCGCTGCACGTAATTAATTTTGAAATTACGAACCCGCATCCATGTCAACATGCACTCGGTCCCAACAGATTATTCATTATTCTTGGAAATCAAATGCTCAGAAATGTCAATGTTTTTTGTTCAATTGAAGGTTCGATAAGTTTTTAATTGATCCTCCTACCAATTTTGGTGTACTATTTTACAAACTATCAAGTTTAACTATCTTGCAGAAGGAACTAATATCTGGTGATCAAAATGGGGTAACATTAGAGTATGGGATCTCGCTGCAAATTCATGCAGCTGTGAGTTAGTAAGTAGATTAGTTTTGTTATGAGATCTGATAAAAAAAAAAGAAGTGTTCAGATGCTGACTTGAAATGTTGTCATATATTAAGAAATTAAAAGGATATTTCCTAAATTGAGTCGCCCATATTACATGGCTACAGGTTCCAGAGGTTGATACAGCTGTAAGGTCTCTGACTGTGATGTGGGATGGAAGCATGGTTGTTGCTGCAAATGATCATGGAACATGTTATGTCTGGCGCTTACTAAAAGGAACTCAGGTATCAAGTTTTGTTTGTTTCAGTAGTTGATATCGTTTTTGTCATTTAATTTACCAATCTGGGATTTCTTTTGTAGACAATGACCTATTTTGAACCACTGCATAAATTACAAGCACATAATGGCTATATCTTGAAATGTCTGCTTTCCCCAGAATTTTGTGATCCCAATCGGTAACTACTAGTTGTCATTACTCTACTATTAACTATCAAATAAATCCATGGTGGTTTCTTATTATTACTCTGATTGGATTCGATAATATTATCCTCATTGAAATAGCTGCCTCATTTACCAACAATCAATTTAAGCAGCATTTATGAGAGATTCATGAATTTAAATCTTGACATGTGATGTGCAATATTGCTTTTAGGTACCTTGCTACTGCTGCATCTGATCACACTGTAAAAATATGGAATGTGGATGGCTTTACCTTGGAGAAGACTTTAACAGCATGCAAACCTTTATCATCGTCGCTCAGCGGTATTACTCGGATTGATGTCTCATTTATATTCTGATAACATGATCAGGACATCAGCGCTGGGTATGAGATTGTGTTTTCTCTGTTGATGGTGCTTATCTGATAACAGGTGATGGAAATGACCTACAATCTTCTTTTTCATTGCATGCTGGTTATGTGAATACAATGCAATAATATATCATTACATGCAGCTTCATCCGATATGACTGCAAGACTTTGGTCAATGTCCACTCGGAGAAACTGTCAGGGTCTAGTCATCACAAAGCAACAATCTGCTGTGCTCTTCATGATGGTGCTGTATCAACTCCGGCCTGAGTAGTGTTATTACTTAAAATGGTGCTCTTCATGATGGTATTTTTGTCTTTGAGAGTTTAAGGAGTTTGAAGTCGACAACTATCCTAGGGACAATTTTTATGATACTTAGTGCCCAAACTCAGACAATATATGTTATCTCAGTTTGGACTAATACTGGAGATATCTTAATGTATGATATTTGTGCAATATGATGTATGATATTTGATGATATTTTAATGTATGATAGTTTGAAGTGTGTTTGTTCAATATTGTTTAATTATTTAAATAATTTATTTTTTAAATGGTATTTGTTGTAAATTGTTGGCTGTCTCAACCAAAAGACAACGTTTTTTATTTATTGTCAAACTATTGTTTAAATCACACACAAACAACGGTTTAATACTATTGTTAACCTGTTGTCGATCACATTAAAAGACAACGGTGAAAAATCATTGCTACACTGTTGTTATTGACTATAAACGACAATAGTTTTTAACTGTTGATGTTGAGCACCCCTTTTAACAATATGACCTTTAACAACAGTGTTTTTAGCCTACGACAACGGTGAACGCCCATTGTGAATAAGTATTTTTCTACTAGTGTTCAATCTATTGTCACTCAATTACCAATCAACTTAGGTGGTTCCTCTTTGTCTAGTTTGATCTACGAAAGCAAGTTATGCTAATGAATCACATCGATCCATCCTATCCTTGAAAGCAAGTTATGATAATGACTTCCATCAATCCGACCTTAATTGATTATTTTACGATGGACACATAATATTTCTGATATAATAGTTAAGGGTCAATTTTTAAAAATTGACGACTTGCATTTTCTATTTCATCATGCATCTCCCACCTGTGTTCATGAATTTATTTATCTTCATACTCGTAAGACCAACTCTAAATTAACGGTTAAAGTAACGAATCTATTTCTTTTTTAATTCACTATTCTTGCCTAATCCAATTGTGCTGGTTCGGCCAATGGACATGTTTAGCCATATCCCTACAAAATCATTATATTTGTTTCGCTGCCGAGGCTAATTATCTCATCTCTAATTAATTTGTCTAACTTTACAACAACTAGGGAAGTATTAGGATAAAATTAAATTACAATTTAATTTAATGAATTGAGTAGGTATTTAATTTGTCTGTATCGAAATGGTCATGATATTGATGAAACAGACGCTATCAAATATTTAAATCTCAAGTTGCAGGTTCTTCCAAATATCTCGATCATACATCAGTATTGCTAACTCTTCCTCATAATTAATTTCTAAGCACACAAATGCTTTGCATGTTGCACGAGATGCCAATGGAGATTCTGTTGAGGAAGACAACACACTTGACGACTCTAGATCCACTAAATCTAACTCCTTCCAATCTTCGCCGCCCATTTTATGCTCTATAGATTTATAGCTACTTTCTTGACTATCAGATCTAGATTGTTTAACGATGATCTTTATAGGTTCTTCGAAGTAATACAATCTCTTCCTTGGAATTCCAGCGGTAGATCTTAATTATCTTTCTAGAAGGTGAGATGCAATCTTTGACAATCTAATTAAACACAAGCAATTTAATTTCTTTAATTTAATAATATTTTTTTTGGAATTTAATTGAGTTTAAAATTTTGATTGATTTATTACTTGTCTTAGAATTTTGGTCCAAGTTTGATGATGAGACTCTTCATCCTTAGTGACGTTTCCTTGCTTATTAATCCGGTACGTCGATCCATGGCAAGGGACACTCTTCCTTGCAACAAGAATAATAAAAATTAATTCTTTTGGGATGGACAGTTAATTAGTACATGAGATATTATTATCATAGGATCTGAGAGTCAATTCCTAACTAATAGTGAGTATATATTTTAACTAAGTTCTAGCAGGACTCTATAAATATATTAGATGCAAATGTGATTCTAATTTAAATATTTGCCCAGATATTAAAATACATACATAATAGATTTTGATTGGATGAAATTCTTGATTAGCTCAAATTAGTAGGCAAAATTTTTAAACATAGATAATAAGTTATCAAATTTGAAATAGGTAATAACTCATAATAATATCCATCCATAAAAGAATGGTGACAATGAGAAGTTTTCATGTATCTCGTAGTGGAATTCACCGGAGCCTTTGGAGTTCTCCAAACTGTCGACGTTCTTGTCACCTATATAGTACAATTTTTGTGATTTGGTTGAAAAAGCGACTCAAGTCACCGATACGCCCTTTGCCCGGCCATCTCCATTCTCAAAAACAAATCTTTATCTAAAATAGTGAAATTAGAGCCCGTTATGTTTTCCTCTACTGTTATCTCGAATTTGAAGTGCAGTAGTTGATTTTAGGACAGGGTAGATTTACATTAGGATCTGAGGGTTACGTCCCCACCCACTCAATTTTTAATAATATTATTTTTAGTATAAAATTGTTTTAATTTTTTAGTATATATATTATTTGATTCCATTGAAAATAAATATTTATAGTTGGTATAATGATAAGTTTATTTTTTTAACACTCATAGTTCAAATTTTTTAGAGGACTAAATTTAAATTTTTTTCTTTCTATTTCTAATGTTTTAACTAAATATATACGACAATTTACCAAAGGGCGTACGTAACAATTGGAAATTACCAAAGGACGTACCATGGTTTGTATTTTACCAAAGGGCGCAGCCCTTTAAGTGAACTTCCTATTATACTCTTGCCGCCACAAAATATCTTTTTCGAGATATCCGAACCACTTTTGCAGTAAAGTAATAATATGTGATTCAGATGGAGAGGAAGTAGAATGTTTGGCCATTCTCTCTCTCACCGCAACAACGTAAATGGTATTGTTGAAGAAGGAGGACATTGTGCGTGCCCTAGTTGTGCTTTAGTCGCAAGCTCATCCCTCGAATCCCTTCGCCCAACCAAAACCTAGGCAACTATTAAAAGTGTTAGTGTGCGATCCTGAGACGGCTTTAAGTGTTAACGTTGAAGTCCATATTGCTCGCGACTATCAAAGTAGGATTTAGGGATTCTGCAGGGTTGATTTTTATGACGGCAATTTACCAAAGGGCGTATCCAACAATTCGTATTTACCGAAAGGAGTACCATGGTTTCTATTATACCAAAGGGCGCATCCCATATAGTGAAGTTACTTTTATACCCCTCCCGCCAATGAATGGCTTTATCAAACACAATTTCGAGACAACCGAACCACTTTATCAATAAAATAATAATTTGTAGTTCGGATGGGTAGCAGTCGAATTTTTCTCCATTCTCTGTCAGCGCAACAACGTACATGGAAGGTTTGAAGGTGGAGGACATTGTGCGTGCCCTAGATGTGATATAGTCGCGAGCTAATCCCCCGAATCCCTGCGGACAACCAAAACCTAGGCATTTCTCGAAAGCGTTTCTGTGTGATCCTGAGGCGGGTTTTAGTGTTAACGTTGAAGTCTAGACTGATCGGCATTATCCAGCAAGGGGTTAGGGTTTCTGCACGGGTGATTTATTTGATAATGTCAGGAAAAAGGGGTGGTTTAGCGTCTTCTTCCTTGGCATTATCCACCAAGGTATGTTAGCGATATGCTTAGGTCAAACCAGCATAGTTTGTCAACATGTTTAAAATTATTTTGCTGAATAAATTTGTAATGTATATAAACTGTAGGATTCAGATGAATTTGGACAAAAATTACGTTGGTGCAGTGTTTTAGGCCACTTTAAATAATTTTTTGAAGCATTTGAAATTTTAAATGATAGACACATTGCGAAGATCAAAGGGTCGCCTTTCAGTTTTTTCTTGGACATACAAGAATTGCAGCATATCCCTGGAATTTTGGTTAATATATTTGAAAGTTGGGATTCAACCTCGCAAGTTTTTAAATTCTCAGGTAATAGTTTTAGTTATGAATTGTAGATAATATCTATAGTAAGATAAAACAGTATTATAGATAGCCTGAAAGGATTAGTTTTTGATAAATTTTAATCATTTCATTTCAGGGCTACTGAGGGCCTGAAGTGAAATTGACTTCAGGCCCTCGGTAGGCCTGAAATAAAATCATTTCAGGCCTACCGAGGGCCTGAAGTTATTTTAGTTCAGGCCCTTGTTAGGCCTGAAATGAATACATTTCAGGCCCACGTCGGGCCTGAAATGAATTCAATTCAGGCCCGACGGGGGCTTGAAATGAATACATTTCAGGCCCACGTTGGGCCTGAAATGTATTAACCTCAGGCCCACGTTGGGCCTGAATTGAATTCATTTCAGGCCCAACGTGGAATAATTTGAAGCCTATATTCTTGATGATAACTAAATATTGTAATTGTTTCAGGTGTACCGGTTGCGTTCTCCAGACGAGATGTTGCTTTGATACTGGGTATGGTGGACCGTGGTGTTTCGGTCCCTATTAATTCAACTAAAGCATCGGGTGACCTCTATCGTACTTACTTCTCAAAAGAAAAACAACCTACCATAACAAGACTTGAGGAGTTACTTAAACAATTTTCTAAAAGTGTTGAATCAGAGGATGATGTGTTATTAGTGTGTAAATTTTATATTTTGTATATATTTGTTTGTGTTTTATTTTCGTCTAGTACATATAAGGTTCCTCTAGGTCTTGTAGATATAGTAGATAATTATGACAATCTAGGTAGATTCAACTGGGTAGAAGCTATCCATCAATTTTTGTCTCCACAATTACCTAAGATTGGGGACTTATTTTCATCAATTCAGGGAAACCAGAGCACCACCAACCTCCCTTACCTAAAGGGATTTACAGGGATTTTGGCAGTGAGTAGAATTATCTTGTTAAATTTTATAATATTTTGATGTCAATAATGTAATTGGTTGGAAAACTTTGTGTAGGCATGGTTTTTGGAGCATGTACCAATTAAAAAACCATTCAATGTTGAAGGACCCCGAATAAATAAGTGGAGGAATATTCCTTCGCATATTAGTAGGGTGAGGGGCCTTGTCGACCGACTCTCGTCCGAAGAGGTAATTATTCTTAAATGTGATCTATCTTAGTTTGATATAGAGGTAGTAACATTTGTGTACTTCGTAATTGACAGGTTATTGTTGAATTAATTCCTAACCTAC
This sequence comes from Boesenbergia rotunda, assembly GCA_024364735.1. Taxonomy (NCBI): domain Eukaryota; kingdom Viridiplantae; phylum Streptophyta; class Magnoliopsida; order Zingiberales; family Zingiberaceae; genus Boesenbergia; species Boesenbergia rotunda. Next base: position 303,784 of record JAGFNQ010006648.1, read on the forward strand.
ATGAAAATACATTGTTTGAGAACCTTGATATCGGTGATGAGATACCACGGCCAATGGAGACATCAGAAGGAGATGTTAGGCTATGTGGTGAATGCATTCTTAAAGACAACCGAATCAAGGAGCTAATAGAGGAGAATATATGTTTGAATGAAAGGGTTAAGGAATTACTTTCAATTATTGAAAAAAAAGGCATGGAGGGTCAAGAAAGCTATCCTGTAGTCGATCCTCTTTTTGATCCAGTATCTTGTATACCTAGGAGAGGATGTGACCGAACTCGGTATGATTACAGGGATACTCCAATTGACAGTCCAGTATGGCACCAGCTTTTACCTAAGGGGAAGCGGGACAAGAAACAAATATCAAATGTCATGGACAAGGGAAAAAGAAACTTAGTGAGGAGGATATGGATGAAGCAGAGAAACATTAATGTAATGGAAGTCATGTCTGAAGAAGACATAGAGGAGGAAACAAGAAGAACCTTCGAACTATACAAAATGAGGAAACAAGGCATTGATGTAAGTGTGTTAATTTCATTTAAAATACGTCAATTGTATTGAATTTGGTCAATAATTAGTTTGGTCTAAATAAATTTTATCGATGTAGTTTGTGAAGAAACATTTTATGAATACAAGAAGAAAAATCAATATAAAGAAGTGACCTACCTGATAAATAGATTGGAGAACCTAAAGTAAGTTACAAAATATAGTTTAGTTTAGTTAATATATCTTCTTATGTAATATATAATCTTATCAATTTACATGGTAGGTTGGCAAATGAATTTATCTGGGAGGATGCACCCTTTGCTTTGAATTTGCATTCATTCTTACAAATCCTCAATGGAGAGGTTTTTACAAAAGGCGAGGTCATTGATGCCTTTTGTAAAATTTTATTTAGGGGAGCATCCGCATGTGGTAGGCCATACAACAAGTCAATATATTGTTCAACCTTCTTCACAGTAAGTGATGTATATTAATTAAACAGATAGATTGTAGAAGAACTAATATTATGATATGGGTATTATTAATTTTCTGAATGCATTTTTATAGGCATCAATCAGATCGTCAAGAAAGATTTCCCTGCAACAAGTGATGAAGACTGATATGCTAGAACAAGGGTTTAGATTTATTTTAATCCCTTTGTGCAGTGATAATACACACTTTAACTTATTGGCGGTGGATACAGAATCCATGACTTTCAATCATTTTAATTCTCTTGCTAGTGGCCGTAAATATAAGCATGAATTTGACACAGCGGTGAGCAACCTTCCTTTATTCTTATATATGGTCATCATTTTGTCTAAAATATCATTGATGGTGATTAATAAATTCATGATATGTTTGACAGGTAAAAGAACTTAAACAATATACTCACGAGGAACTTACGGCTATTCATTCGTATCTACAAAGTCATCATCCCTTGGACAAATGACCCTCCGTCAGACAACAATGTCCCCAAGAAGAACATAGGTAAGTAAATGAGGAAGAGGTTAAAAATTTTTCAAAATAAGAAAGTATTTTATAAACCGACTTATTGAAATCTAAAAAGTGTTGTTAATTTCAGCGTGGACTGTGCCTTCATTGTCATGCAATATGTTCGATGTCTCCTATACGATGAGAAGATGGATTTCAAACAAGGAGACATGAGTAGAATCAGATTTGAGCTAACAGTTAATATTATGAGGGACATGTTTGTAAAACTTGAGATAATCTGAATGCTGTATTGGTGATGTAAAAATCCATTGCTGTCATTGACCTCCATTTGTATGGAAAAATCTCATTATCTGGATGCTGTTATGATTATATAGATGTTGTTATTCTATATAATATATTGTCAACAAAAACAAAACAATTGGGTGATGTTTATTCAAATCCAGTTGCTGCACTGTTGTGTGCCAAGTGATACGGTCAGATATAATAACTGATAATGCACTGTTGTGTTCCAGTTGCTGCACTGTTGTGTTGCCAAATGATTTTTCTGTCACATCTTGTAGGTAAATATAGAATATTATTCTAAAAATCATTATATAATCTAATCAACAATATATATTATATAAATCAGATATGGGAGGTCCATCAG
>JAGFNQ010006648.1:307639-399177 GCA_024364735.1 Boesenbergia rotunda
TTAGGTCAAACCAGCATAGTTTGTCAACATGTTTAAAATTATTTTGCTGAATAATTTGTAATGTATATAAACTGTAGGATTCAATGAATTTGGACAAAAATTACGTTGGTGCAGTGTTTTAGGCCACTTTAAAATTTTTTGAAGCATTTTGAAATTTTAAATGATCGACACATTGCGAAGATCAAAGGGTCGCCTTTCAGTTTTTTCTTGGACATACAAGATTGCAGCATATCCGTGGATTTTGGTTAATATATTTGAAAGTTGGGATTCAACCTCGCAAGTTTTTAAATTCTCAGGTAATAGTTTTAGTTATGAATTGTAGACAATATCTATAGTAAGATAAAACAGTATTATAGATAGCCTGAAAGATTAGTTTTTGATAATTTTAATCATTTCATTTCAGGGCTACTGAGGGCCTGAAGTGAAATTGACTTCAGGCCCTCGGTAGGCCTGAAATAAAATCATTTCAGGCCTACCGAGGGCCTGAAGTTATTTTAGTTCAGGCCCTCGTTAGGCCTGAAATGAATACATTTCAGGCCCACGTTGGGCCTGAAATGTATTAACTCAGGCCCACGTTGGGCTGAATTGAATTCATTTCAGGCCAACGTGGAATAATTTCAAGCCTATATTCTTGATGATAACTAAATATTGTAATTGTTTCAGGTGTACCGGTTGCGTTCTCCAGACGAGATGTTGCTTTGATACTGGGTATGGTGGACCGTGGTGTTTCGGTCCCTATTAATTCAACTAAAGCATCGGGTGACCTCTATCGTACTTACTTCAAAAGAAAAACAACCTACCAGAACAAGACTTGAGGAGTTACTTAAACATTTTTCTAAAAGTGTTGAATCAGAGGATGATGTGTTATTAGTGTGTAAATTTTATATTTTGTATATATTTGTTTGTGTTTTATTTTCGTCTAGTACATATAAGGTTCCTCTAGGTCTTGTAGATATAGTAGATGATTATGACAATCTAGGTAGATTCAACTGGGTAGAAGCTATCCATCAATTTTTGTCTCCACAATTACCTAAGATTGGGGACTTATTTTCATCAACTCAGGGAAACCAGAGCACCACCAACCTCCCTTACCTAAAGGGATTTGCAGGGCTTTTGGCAGTGAGTAGAATTATCTTGTTAAATTTTATAATATTTTGATGTCAATAATGTAATTGGCTGGAAAACTTTGTGTAGGCATGGTTTTTGGAGCATGTACCAATTAAAAAACCATTCAATGTTGAAGGACCCCGAATAAATAAGTGGAGGAATATTCCTTCGCATATTAGTAGGGTGAGGGGCCTTGTCGACCGACTCTCGTCCGAAGAGGTAATTATTCTTAAATGTGATCTATCTTAGTTTGATATAGAGGTAGTAACATTTGTGTACTTCGTAATTGACAGGTTATTGTTGAATTAATTCCTAACCTACATGAAAACACATTGTTTGAGAACCTTGATATCGGTGATGAGATACCACGGCCAATGGAGACATCAGAAGGAGATGTTAGGCTATGTGGTGAATGCATTCTTAAAGACAACCGAATCAAGGAGCTAACAGAGGAGAATATATGTTTGAATGAAAGGGTTAAGGAATTACTTTCAATTATTGAAAAAAAAGGCATGGAGGGTCAAGAAAGCTATCCTGTAGTCGATCCTCTTTCTGATCCAGTATCTTGTACACCTAGGAGAGGACGTGACCGAACTCGGTATGATTACAGGGATACTCCAATTGACAGTCCAGTATGGCACCAGCTTTTACCTAAGGGGAAGCGGGACAAGAAACAAATATCAAATGTCATGGACAAGGGAAAAAGGAAACTTAGTGAGGAGGATATGGATGAAGCAAGAGAAAACATTAATGTAATGGAAGTCATGTCTGAAGAAGACATAGAGGAGGAAACAAGAAGAACCTCCGAACTATACAAAATGAGGCAACAAGGCATTGATGTAAGTGTGTTAATTTCATTTAAAATACGTCAATTGTATTGAATTTGGTCAATAATTAGTTTGGTCTAAATAAATTTTATCGATGTAGTTTGTGAAGAAACATTTTATGAATACAAAGAAGAAAAATCAAGATAAAGAAGTGACCTACCTGATAAATAAATTGGAGAACCTAAAGTAAGTTACAAAATATAGTTTAGTTTAGTTAATATATCTTCTTATGTAATATATAATCTTATTAATTTACATGGCAGGTTGGCAAATGAATTTATCTGGGAGGATCACCCTTTGCTTTGAATTTGCATTCATTCTTACAAATCCTCAATGGAGAGGTTTTTACAAAAGGCGAGGTCATTGATGCCTTTTGTAAAATTTTATTTAGGGAGAGCATCCGAATGTGGTAGGCCATACAACAAGTCAATATATTGTTCAACCTTCTTCACAGTAAGTGATGTATATTAATTAAACAGATAGATTGTAGAAGAACTAATATTATGATATGGGTATTATTAATTTTGTGAATGCATATTTGTAGGCATCAATCAGATCGTCAAGAAAGATTTCCCTGCAACAAGTGATGAAGACTGATATGCTAAAACAAGGGTTTAGATTTATTTTAATCCCTTTGTGTAGTGATAATACACACTTTCACTTGTTGGTGGTGGATACAGAATCCATGACTTTCAATCATTTTAATTCTCTTGCTAGTGGCCGTAAATATAAGCATGAATTTGACACAGTGGTGAGCAACCTTCCTTTATTATTATATATGGTCATCATTTTGTCTAAAATGTCATTGATGGTGATTAATAAATTCATGATATGTTTGACAGGTAAAAGAACTTAAACAATATACTCGCGAGGAACTTACGGATATTCATCCATATCTACGAAGTCATCATCCCTTGGACAAATGACCCTCCGTCAGACAAATATGTCCCCAACAAGAACATAGGTAACTAAATGAGGAAGAGGTTAAAAAATTTTCAAAATAAGAAAGTATTTTATAAACCGACTTATTGAAATCTAAAAAAGTGTTTGTTAATTTCAACGTGGAATGTGCCTTCTTTATCATGCAATATGTACGATGTCTCCTATACGATGAGAAAATGGATTTCAAACAAGGAGACATGAGTAGAATCAGATTTGAGCTGACAGTTAATATTATGAGGGACATGGTTTGTAAATCTTGAGATAATCTGAATGTTGTATTGGTGATGTAAAAATCCATTGCTATCGATTGACCTCCATTTGTATGGAAAAATCTCATTATGTGGATGTTGTTATGATTATGTAGATGTTGTTATTCTGTATAATATATTGTCAACAAAAACAAAACAATTGGGTGATGTTTATTCAAATTCAGTTGCTGCACTGTTGTGTGCCAAGTGATAGGGTCAGATATAATAACTGATAATGCACTGTTGTGTGCCAGTTGCTGCACTATTGTGTGCCAAATGATCTATTCTGTCACATCTTGTAGGTAAATATAAAATATTATTCTAAAAATCATTATATAATATAATCAACAATATATATTATATAAATCAGATATGGGAGGTCCATCAGTGGGTTTTGAGCAAAACCCACTGATGGAACTAAACTAGACCTATAGCTTTGGACAAAATTATAATTTGAGGTTTCGGACACCTAAAATACTTTCTCCAACCTCAACCCTAACTACTGATAATGGTTTTTCAGAAATCCAAATATGGGAGGTCCATCAGTGGGTTTTGAGCAAAACCCACTGATGGAACTAAACTAGACCTATAGCTTGGGAAAAAAATTATAATTTGAGGTTTAGGACACCTAAAATACTTTCTCCAACCTCAACCCTAACTGTTGATAATGGTTTTTCAGAAATCCAGATATGGGAGGTCCATCAGTGGGTTTTGAGCAAAACCCACTGATGGAACTAAACTAGACCTATAGCTTTGGACAAAATTATAATTTGAGGTTTCGGACACCTAAAATACTTTCTCCAACCTCAACCCTAACTGTTGATAATGGTTTTTCAGAAATCCAGATATGGGAGGTCCATCAGTGGGTTTTGAGCAAAACCCACTGATGGAACTAAACTAGACCTATAGCTTGGGAAAAAATTATAATTTGAGATTTAGGACACCTAAAATACTTTCTCCAACCTCAACCCTAACTGTTGATAATGGTTTTTCAGATATCCAGATATGGGAGGTCCATCAGTGGGTTTTGAGCAAAACCCACTGATGGAACTAAACTAGACCTATAGCTTTGGACAAAATTATAATTTGAGGTTTCAGACACCTAAAATACTTTCTCCAACCTCATCAGTCGGTCCATCAGTGGATTTTAGGTGTCCCAAACCTCAAATTATAATTTCAGGCCCACGTTGGGCCTGAAATAAATTTATTCAGGCCCACGTTGGGCCTGAAATAACTTTAATTCAGGCCCAAGGTGGGCCTGAAATAAAGATATTTCAGGCCCAACGTGGGCCTGATAAAAGTTATTTCAGGCCCACGGTGGGCCTGAATGAAGACAATTCAGGCCCACCGTGGGCCTGAATTAAAATTATTTCAGGACCACCCTCAAATTATCAACAGTTAGGGTAGAGGTTGGAGAAAGTATTTTAGGTGTCCTAAACCTCAAATTATAATTTTTTCCCAAGCTATAGGTCTAGATTAGTTCCATCAGTGGGTTTTGCTCAAAACCCACTGATGGACCTCCCATATCTGGATTTCTGAAAAATCATTATCAACAGTTAGGGTTGAGGTTGGAGAAAGTATTTTAGGTGTCCTAAACCTCAAATTATAATTTTTTCCCAAGCTATAGGTCTAGTTTAGTTCCATTAGTGGGTTTTGCTCAAAACCCACTGATGGACCTCCCATATCTGGATTTCTGAAAAACCATTATCAACAGTTAGGGTAGAGGTTGGAGAAAGTATTTTAGGTGTCCTAAACCTCAAATTATAATTTTTTCCCAAGCTATAGGTCTAGTTTAGTTCCATCAGTGGGTTTTGCTCAAAACCCACTGATGGACCTCCCATATCTGGATTTCTGAAAAACCATTATCAGTAGTTAGGGATGAGGTTGGACAAAGTATATTAGGTGTCCGAAACATCAAATTATAATTTTTTTCCAAAGCTATAAGTCCAGTTTAGTTCCATCAGTCAGTTTTAAGCAAAACCCACTGATGGACCTGCCATATCTGGATATCTGAAAAACCATTATCAGTAGTTAGGGTAGAGGTTGGACAAAGTATTTTAGGTGTCCTAAATCTCAAATTATAATTTTTTCCAAAGCTATAGGTCTAGTTTAGTTCCATCAGTGGGTTTTGCTCAAAACCCACTGATGGGCCTCCCATATCGGGATTTCTGAAAAACCATTATCAGTAGTTAGGGATGAGGTTGGAGAAAGTATATTAGGTGTCCGAAACATCAAATTATAATTTTTTTCCAAAGCTATAGGTCTAGTTTAGTTCCATCAGTCGGTTTTGAGCAAAACCCACTGATGGACCTCCCATATCTGGATATCTGAAAAACCATTATCAGTAGTTAGGGTAGAGGTTGGACAAAGTATTTTAGGTGTCCTAAACCTCAATTATAATTTTTTCCAAAGCTATAGGTCTAGTTTAGTTCCATCAGTGGGTTTTGCTCAAAACCCACTGATGGACCTCCCATATCTGGATTTCTGAAAAACCATTATCAACAGTTAGGGATGAGGTTGGAGAAAGTATATTAGGTGTCCGAAACATCAAATTATAATTTTTTTCCAAAGCTATAGGTCTAGTTTAGTTCCATCAGTCGGTTTTGAGCAAAACCCACTGATGGACCTCCCATATCTGGATATCTGAAAAACCATTATCAGTAGTTAGGGTAGAGGTTGGACAAAGTATTTTAGGGTTTAGGGATAAAATCTGTAATCGAACTTGGGGGATGAAGTCAAAAGATTATATGGTTAAGGGTGGTCCTGAAATAATTTTAATTCAGGCCCACGGTGGGCCTGAATTGTCTTCATTCAGGCTCACCGTGGGCCTGAAATAACTTTTATCAGGCCCACGTTGGGCCTGAAATATCTTTATTTCAGGCCCAACGTGGGCCTGAAATTATAATTTGAGGTTTGGGAATCCACTGATGGACCCACTGATGAGGGACATGTTTTGTAAAACTTGAGATAATCTGAATGCTGTATTGGTGATGTAAAAATCTATTGCTGTCGATTGACCTCCATTTGTATGGAAAAATCTCATTATGTGGATGTTGTTATGATTATGTAGATGTTGTTATTCTATATAATATATTGTCAACAAAAACAAAACAATTGGGTGATGTTTATTCAAATCCAATTGCTGCATTGTTGTGTGCCAAGTGATACGGTCAGATATAATAACTGATAATGCACTGTTGTGTGCCAGTTGCTGCACTGTTGTGTACCAAATGATCTATTCTGTCACATCTTGTAGGTAAATATATAATATTATTCTAAAAATCATTATATAATATAATCAACAATATATATTATATAAATCAGATATGGGGGGTCCATCAGTGGGTTTTGAGCAAAACCCACTGATGGAACTAAACTAGACCTATAGCTTTCGACAAAATTATAATTTGAGGTTTAGGACACCTAAAATACTTTGTCCAACCTCTACCCTAACTACTGATAATGGTTTTTCAGATATCCAGATATGGGAGGTCCATCAGTGGGTTTTGCTCAAAACCGACTGATGGAACTAAACTAGACCAATAGCTTTGGAAAAAAATTATAATTTGATGTTTCGGACACCTAATATACTTTCTCCAACCTCATCCCTAACTACTGATAATGGTTTTTCAGAAATCCAGACATGGGAGGTCCATCAGTGGGTTTTGAGCAAAACCCACTGATGGAACTAAACTAGACCTATAGCTTGGGAAAAAATTATAATTTGAGGTTTCGGACACCTAAAATACTTTCTCCAACCTCAACCCTAACTGTTGATAATGGTTTTTCAGAAATCCAGATATAGGAGGTCCATCAGTGGGTTTTGAGCAAAACCCACTGATGGAACTAAAATAGACCCATAGCTTTGGAAAAAATTATAATTTGATGTTTCGGACACCTAATATACTTTCTCCAACCTCATCCCTAACTACTGATAATGGTTTTTTCAGAAATCCAGATATGGGAGGTCCATCAGTGGGTTTTGCTCAAAACCCACTGATGGAACTAAACTAGACCTATAGCTTTGGAAAAAATTATAATTTGAGGTTTAGGATACCTAAAATACTTTCTCCAACCTCTACCCTAACTGTTGATAATGGTTTTTCAGAAATCCAGATATGGGAGGTCCATCAGTGGGTTTTGAGCAAAACCCACTGATGGAACTAAACTAGACCTATAGCTTTGGAAAAAATTATAATTTGAGGTTTAGGACACCTAAAATACTTTCTCCAACCTCTACCCTAACTGTTGATAATTTGAGGGTGGTCCTGAAATAATTTTAATTCAGGCCCACGGTGGGCCTGAATTGTCTTCATTCAGGCCCACCGTGGGCCTGAAATAACTTTTATCAGGCCCACGTTGGGCCTGAAATATCTTTATTTCAGGCCCACCTTGGGCCTGAATTAATGTTATTTCAGGCCCAACGTGGGCCTGAATAAATTTATTTCAGGCCCTCGGTTGATTTGTGAAAAATCATCCGAGGGCCTGAAATATTTGATAAATAACAAATTCCTCTAATCCCTCTAATTTCAGGTTGATTTGTGGAAAATCAGATAAATATATGATAATTAAAAAATTCCTTTTAATTTTTGTATGTGTTATATATTTGAAATAAAAAAATATACCTAAGTTATATGTAAAATAACTGAAAAAAAAGTTACCGTTTAGGGCCTGAAATCCTCTATTATCAGGCCCAGCAGTTAGTCAGCTTTAAAGGGTCCTTGGGTCCCTAGTGGTAAGCAATCGTCTCCTAGATCCTGATTTGTTGCCATTTGAAGTTAGCGTGCTTACCTCCATTGGAGTTGTGGTGGCCGACATCCTCTTCATCGAACTAGTCGAATGGTACGTAACCTAATTTTTTGTTTTTTTCATTTCAGTTTAGTTTTTGCTTCTGACCTAGGGTTAGCGATTGTTGCCACTCAATGACCGAATATGAGGAGACCCTTGACGAACGAAATCTAAGTGTCATTTTCCCATCAGTTTCGAATAATTTTTGTTTGATGGTTCCTAAGTTCGGGATGGCTCCGAAAAGATCATCTTCAAAGCAAGCTGCTCCTAAAAATTCAAAGAAACAGCAAGGTCCTGGGGGAAGTCATGGGGAAAAACACCTAACACAACAAAAAATCAAATTGCCAAGCGAGTATATGGGTTTTGCCAACAGAGGTCGAACTAAATGAATGAACTGGAAAAGTAGCCTTTGTCATTTCAAAAATTTTATAGATTCTGTTCCACCCACACCATCACAAGAACAATTGCTTCGACAAACACCCTTTTCTTGGGTCCTCGACCTCCCCACTAGTTCTTGTGTAAGACCTTAGGTTCAAAATATGTTTGATAATTGGGATGAAGAAGAAAAGAGCTTTGTGTTCCACGGGAAAAAACTCAATTTCATAAAGGTTGACCTATCACTTATTCTAGGGCTACCTGACAATGGAGAGGTAATCCAACTTGATTTGAATGAGGCCTCTACCCCACTGTACAAGGAATATTTTGAAGATTCCAGTTGTTCTGCAAAGCATTTGGAGAAACTGATATTGAAGTCTACATCCAATGACAAGTTGTACTGTCAGTTGTATATACTGTATTTTATTTCCACAGTTCTTTTTTGTGGTACAAGCAGCACACTTGCCATTCCAGCAATGCCACTCATTGATTGCGTCGATGATTTTGACAATCTACCAAACTATAATTGGTGCAATGCCATGTACAATTTCATGGCTCCTCAGTTGGAAGCCATTGGAAAGGAGGTCACATTGAGGCATACAGCACATGTAGGTGATACAAGCCAACCGGCCAAGGCTCCCTTGCTCAAGGGATTTTCAAATATTTTGCCTGTAAGTTAGAGTACATCTGCCTGCTAATATATGATATGATGGATACTAATTGCTGAATATAATCATGTTGCAAGTTTGGGTTACTGAACATATTAGTATTGCTGCTCCTCATCATCCTCATAGATTGCCAATAATACTTCGCTGGAATTGGCCTAAGGCTCATGTAGAGAGTATCAAAAGGATGATCGACCGTGTGCCCACAAATTTAATTCTGGTTGATTTAATCACATTTGATATAGAACTGAATTTACTACCTCACTACTCTCCTGCAACTGAAGCACTTGAGGTACACAGTGAGGTATTAAAGCAGGCAGCCGAAGGAAGCAAGGCAACAGAAGGAAGACTACAGGCCTTAGAGAAGGAAGGCTGCAATCAATGTATAGAAAAGCAAGAACATATTGATACCTTACAGCAACAATTAAATATAGCTCTTAAAAGTTTGGAGGATGTGAAAATTGAGTTGGCAACAGCCGTCAGGGACAAGGATCAAATAAATGCTCAGATCCATAGACTACTTGCTGAAAAGGATTCCCAGGTCAAAGAAAAAGATGAAATAATTGCTCAGAAGGAGACAATAATTGCTGATAAGGATTCCCAGCTTAAGGAGAAAGATGAACAGTTCAAAAGAATGATAGTTGATCAAGATAGACTCAAAGATAAGGGTGACGAGACAATCCGACAGCTGAGTATACAATTGGAAAGCAAAGGCTCAGATGACCCTCACCCACTTCAAAAAAAAATAAAATTAACTCAGGTAAGACCACCCAACGAGGGCAAAGGCAAAGAAAAAGAAATTCTTCAGGATGAGGATAAGGATGAGGGAGAGGATGAAGCTGAAGATGAGGAGGCTCCTGCCCCATCAATGTCACAAGCTACATCGCAAACAACACAATCTGCAACCTCTACTCAAACAAATTTATCTGATCAACAAGTTGCTAAAGGGAAAGAACTCCAAAAGGTCAAAAGCAAAATCTTGAAGAATGCCAAGGCAATTTTTAAGAAGAATAAAGATGCGGAGATTGCAGAAACATTATTAAAGCTTAGTAAATTAAAGTGAGTTAGTTGCTATTGCGGTTGCATCTATTTGTAAAACAATGAGGATTATTGTCATTCATTAATAAAATTTATTCATTCACTTTTAAATAAGGTGCTTACATTATGTTGATGTAGGTATCAATTGCAACCAGTATGGTCCAATGGGACCTTTACATTAGATATGCAATCATTTTTGACAATATTTGATTGGAATGACTACACCTCCGGGGATTGCATAAATACTTACTGGACTATTCTTGTAAATGAAGCAAAATCCTGTAACTCACCTTACCACCCCTCCATATTCTGTGGGGTGGGTTTTGAGGTAAGTAAATTAGCAACTTGGTTTATGTTTATTTTCTAGGATTGAGTCAACTAACACTTCCTTTTTAATAAACATAGGATTTGTTTGAGGTGATACATGCTGCAGCATTTGAACAAACAATTGCTACTGATACAAATAAGGCAATTAGATATATCTTCTGTCCTCTAAATAATGCAGATGATCATTGGCATCTATTGATTATTGACCTGGAGGAAAGTAGTTTCCTTCATTATAATTCTCTCGGCGCCACAGAAGGGTACACAGCCAAATATGAAAAAACTGTAAGTTTTCTATTTCTATTTGATATATAAACCTTTACAAAAACTCTGTGATGACCTAGAATTTTTACTAATGTAATTTCTATGTAGGTGGCGTTTTTCAAAAATTTGAACTGGTCATATTATTTCAATTGGAATAAAGGTTTGCCAGAAATATCGGAGAAAGAGTTTAATAAAATTGTAGTACAAGGACCCACCCAAAGCAGATCGTAAGCTAATGTTTTTTTTTTGGTTTAACACTACATAATCTTTCATGCTTGAATTTATATGCTAACAACACTGACTCATATTGCTTGTTTCAGGTTGGATTGTGCTTTCTTCATCATGCGGTTTGCTGAAAGTCTGGTCTTTCAACGATCTACCAATTTTAGCCAAAAGCAAATGAAACTTATCGTTTTCAGGTGGGATACAAAATAATGAGAGACAAGTTCTGGAAGCAAAATCTGTAATTTTTTTTTTGTTGCTACAATCCATATATGTAAGTGTAATGACAAACATTGTATATTTGTAGTTATAATGTATGTAATTGATATTGAAATCAATGGAGCATTTCTTTCGATCCTTAATTTTGTGTAATCTCTAATCTTTAATCTTTAATTGTTGTCGATAATATCAGTAATTTTTTAGGGACCTATTTTGATTTCAGGCCCACGGTGGGCCTGAAATGTCATTATTTCAGGCCCAGCGTGGGCCTGAAATGATTTATTTCAGGCCCACACTGGGCCTGAAATGCTAGTATTTCAGGCCCATCGTGGGCCTGAAATGATATTATTTCAGGCCCTAGCTGGGCCTGAAATGACATTATTTCAGGCCCAGCTTGGGCCTGAAATGATTTGTTTCAGGCCCAGCGTGGGCCTGAAATGATTTATTTCAGGCCCAAGCTGGGCCTGAAACAATATGTTTCAGGCCCACGCCTCTGGTTGTAAAAAAATTATTTACAGTATGATTAAATATTTATACGCCAATCTTTTAAATAAATGAACATGTTGTGACCACATTTTTAAAAGATAAACAAGAAGGAGAGTACCTAAATACACATTGCATACCACAATTGAATTCCATTCACATCAAGACCTCATATTATCAGAATTTGGCACATCAGGAGGTTTGTATGATAGACCTAGCATATTTGGATTTTTCAAACCTCATTATTAGTTGTCAAACTTTACCTAATTATTGGTATTTTAGCTAGGATATGCTATTTTTTGTCTCCAAACATAGTCCTAATGATTATCTAAAACTGTGTTGATACAGTATCAGTTGGCACACAACAATGATTCAACAAAGCAAAAATCAGAGGGCGTTAAACAACAGATATTCAGAAAACATAGGACTTCAGGACTTCAAGTTCCTGAAATTACATTATTTTGGGTTTACAAATCATATGACTTCAATTCTGATATATTCTGCTTATATTGATTGGACACAAGGTAAAATGTATCATAATATTGAATTACTTCTATAAGTCACAACATTAACAACTAGTTTTTTTAAGAATACTATACATTCAGTTATCCTCCTTACAAAATAAACACTTCCATCAGAAAATTTATGCAATACATAAACCAATTAACTCAAGACCTTGGGGCTGGCGGCATTCTACATGTCCTTTTATTATGGCCAAGTTGTTTGCACCGGCTGCATTTAAGTTTCACCTTGCCATTGTGTCTTGACTCAATCCGTGCCTTCTTTCGCCTACCAGGCTGCACAAGGCTACGGGGACATCGAACTGTAATGTTGTTTACTCCACTAGGCCAAAACTGTTTGCTTCTACAAGGGTAAATACAATCCATGTAAACCCACTTCCAAGTTTCAGAATAAAAATAATACTCACAAAATCGGAGTGTATCGATGTTCCTGTGAATGATTACAGCTATAGCATGTGAGCAAGGGAGTCCTGAAATTTGAAACTCCCCACAATGACAAAACTTTTTTTCCAAATCAACAATGTATGAAGTGCCCCATGTTTCTACCTCCATTTCTGATTGAGAGTAAGGGTGAACTTTAAAGCTCTAGCTTTCTCTCTCCTTGATTCCATTTCTTTTGTAGCATGAGGTGTCAAAGCAACATGCCATTTGGAGACTTCCTCTTTACGGTTATAGAACCATTGAGCTACCTTTCTTCTTGTATTATCAATTAACCTATTTATAGGAAGCTCACGTGTAGACTTAAACAAAGCATTTAAGCTCTCCACACAATTCGTGATAAGCATTCTGTACCTTCTCCCAGTAAAGTGTGCATTTGCCCACCTTTTAGGGTCAATGTTCTGAAGCCACTTATGAGCATCTGGATGTTTTTCAAGCATTGTCTGCATTATCATATCATATTGGAGTGTTGTGTTGGCTCATGCTGCTGCCCAAAACAAACCTACAGCAGCTCTACTTCCAGTATCAGTTACCATATTACAAGACATGTGGTGGCAACAAAAAGCATGATGCGCGTTTGTGAATACTTTTCTGACTGCTGATATAATGCCCCGATGTCTATCTGATACTATGGTGAGTGAGTGATCATCGACAGCAAAGAACCTCTTTGTATGCTCCAAAAACCACTCCCAAGCAGACCCACATTCTACTTCAGCTATTGCAAAGGCAACTAGGAGAACATTGTCATTACCATCAATCGCCGTAGCAATCAACAATACTCCTGGATACTTTCCTCTTAGGTGTGTCGCATCAATTCCGATAAGTCTACGCAAATAAGACCTGAACACCCTTCGGCAAGCACCAAAAGCCCAAAAACACCTCTGAAACTGATTGTCATCATTTGTGCATAGTGCCACATAAGTTTCAGGATCTCTAGCTCTTAACTCACGCAGATATTGTGGGAGATCTCTGTATGCCTCATCATAATCTCCAACAACCTTTTTCAATGCTTTCTCCCTAGCTATATATGTTTTTCTGTATGATATCGTCACTCCAAATCTAGCTTTAATATCTAAAATAATCATACTTGGTTTGTATTGTTCATTATGAAGAAATTGCTCTTCAACAAAAGAAGCAACAAATGATGAAGAGCATGCATGATGATCAACACTTTCCCTAACACTTCCACATTGGTGTTCCTTTATATATTTTGTAACAGTGAACTCTACTTCCCCCCTTCCTACTACTCTCCATGTACATGGTTGGTTAAAACACACTGCTTTAACTCTATTTTTTCGGGTGTCAACTGGGTTATATCTCATATGCTTAACCATCGCATGTTTAACAAGTGCATTCTTGAATTCTTCTCTAGATGGAAATATCTGCCCCACAAAAAATTCATGCTCATCTCTTGCCTCTAGCTCTCGAATTAGCCCAGCAAGCAATCGAGAATTCAAAATATATGGATCTTCATCTAATGGAAACTCCTCCTCTAAGTCACTGTACTGATCTGGGGGGAATTCATATTGCTCAATCTGCATATCATCAGCTTGGAATTCTAGTACACTTGTACTAGGTACTAATTCTTCTGCATTTCGGATTTCAATTTCTTCCTCCCCACTCTAGGTTGGCTGAAAGATTTCAACTACTCTTGTAGAAGAATTCAAACCCTCATCTTCTATATTATTTGCTTCTTCATTTAGATCAATTGGCAAATTCCATGTAATGCTATTATCACCATACTGGGACGATAATGGAATATTATTACTAGCTATTTGTAATCCTTTCCCCGTGACAGTATTATCATCAAGAGTATTCCATATCTCAGAGAGAATTTCGTCAATAACATTATCATCCCTGAAAAAAATTATAATTACCTTTATCAAACTTTGAAATTGATAATAAAGGCCCTAGGAGGCCCTAAGGGCCTGAAATCATTTGATTTCAGGCCCAGGGATTTGATTTCAGGCCCTACCAGGGCCTGAAATCATTTTATTTCAGGCCCAGGTCGGGCCTGAAATCATTACATTTTAGGCCCAAGCAGGGCCTGAAATCATTACATTTCAGGCCCAGGCATGGCCTGAAATCATTTGATTTCAGGCCCACTCCGGGCCTAAAACATTACATTTCATGCCCAGGGCGGGCCTGAAATCATTTGATTTCAGCCCCTCCCTGGCCCTGAAATAAAAGAAATTCAGGTCAGGCCCTGGGAGGGCCTGAATTCCTTTTATTTCAGTCCCTCCGAGGGCCTGAAACAAATTATTTCTGAGGGCCTGAAACAAAATATTTTAGCCTCTCCTATTGCCTGAAATCTAATGAGATCATGCACTCCAAGGGCCTGAAATCATGTAATGCATATCACCCTAAGCCTCCTCCAAACATAAAAATAGTAGAAAGAGTTTATCTTGATTAAAACTAGATCTGATACCATATCAAAGATGACAATCATACGTACATTACTATTTCTCTTAGTTACCAATCTGTTGCTTCCTTTTTCTCCTTCGACAACCTATTTTCCTCAGGTGCTTTGGTGATGAATCGAGTTGTGCAAGGAAGCAATATATACGTACCTTCGTGATCATTCAACTTGTGCAAAGTAGTAATATATATATTGGCTGAGAAAAATTTGACTGCTACCTATCCGAACCACAAATTATTATTTTATTGATAAAGTGGTTCGGTTGTCTCGAAAATGTGTTTGATAAAGCCATTCATTGGCGGGAGGGGTATAAAAGTAACTTCACTATATGAGATGCGCCCTTTGGTATAATAGAAATCATGGTACTCCTTTCGGTAATTACGAATTGTTGGATACGCCCTTTGGTAAATTGTCGAAATTATTTTGATTTAACAATGTGAAATTTAGGATGACTATTTGATGGGTAAAAGAGTCCGGCTTAGAGAATATCAGAATCCTTTACACCCAAACCAAAGGGAAAAGACAATAAAGGAGTCCGGTTTAGAAGATACTGAAATCTTTTACACCAATTCAGAGGAAAAAAATGAAGTAGAGGAGTCTGATTTAGAGGATACTGGAATCCTTTACACTCAACTTAGTGAAAAAGGGAGTAAAGGAGTCTGGCTTAGAAGATACCGGAATCTTTTACACCTAATTCAGCAGAAAAAGGGGTTGTCAAATCCGGCTTAGAGGATACTGGTCAACACTACCAAACCTAGTACTAGGGAAAATATTTGGCCAAACGAAATAAAGAAGAAGGGGGTTGAGGTAGCCACACTCAAATGAATTGAACTCATGATAAAGGTGCACTGAAGTTTAATGTTTACTAATATTTTGTCAAAATTTGAAGTTCGTGTAGCTTTCGGTTCAATGTATTTTTATGAATAAATATGTATATTGAAATTGGTGTATGTATAATTACTTTTTGAAATAAATGTTAAATGTGATGAGTCTTTTGACTCACTAGGTCTATATGGTGCAAGTAACGAGGAGACGGAGGGGTCTTGACGAATAAGCGCTCTCGTAGCAGGTAGTGCACACCTGAGTGTTCTTTTGTTTGAGTTAATGCCACTTTTGTTTAAGATATTGAAACTTTCTTCCTAAATAAATTTTATAGCTGGTTGGTATATTCTATGGGATCTGTTATGTTAACTTGATTTTTTTTGATAAACTTAATCATTATGCATGGTTTTGAAGTTGAATTATTAAATTATGATAGATTTGGGTTGGTACTGTAGGTTGTATTATATATATATATATATATATATATATATATATATATATATATATATATATATATATATATATATATATAAAGAAAAAAATGGCCAAGATTAATATTCTATGCAAGGTATAGAGGATTAGGGTATTTTAGGAAGTCCTAATTAGGATAGGCAGTGAAGACCTAGTTGAAAATTAGACAATGGAAGTTCTAGCGGGGCTAGACAAGGGAAAAATATAAGTGATCAGAAGATGACCGAAATTCGACAATTCTATTTTTTTTTAATTCAGATATACAACTTTTTTTAATCAATTAATCCTGAAGACAACCACTCTAACTCTATAAATTTTTTCACCCATCAATATTTTTAGAAATGTTTTTGTACCTAAGCAAAATTTTTATGGTACATCAAATTCAATCTTTAAATACCTAATTAATTATTTAAAGAACCTAATCGTTGGACCATTATTTCAGGTTGAATTTTATCAATTCTATGTCATGTATAACTTTGATATTTATTGATGCATTGAGAGAGAGAGACTATCGAGTGAGTATTTGTTAAGTATTTGGTTAACAAATATTATTATTTTTTTGGGGATAATAAAATGCATTAATCAAATAAATACTTGGTTGGTTGGTGCATTAAGTTATCAGGTATATATTTATATTAAATTTGATAAATATTATTGATTAGTATTAGTCCTAGAGCTAACTACGAGACGATTGACTATGGAACATTTTATATCATATTCTATTAATAAAAGTAAAGTTTGGTTATTATATTTACTTCATGATTGTGCCAAATGAGTAAGTATAATAATGTTCTTGAGTAGTATGTTTTAATCTACATTATATTAATTAATTGAATTGATAGTGAGATGATGTAGAGAACACTACTCTTAATTATTTCTAGTCAAGCATTAATATTCAAGGACAATATTAATGCGTTAAGACTAACATGTAGGTCAATTGATAACTTGATTTCACAAGTCAGGAATATGGGGCATCAAGTTGATACATGAGCATATATTGGAGAATATATACTATATTGATCCGCCGTAAGAAAGTTTCATGGATCATTATATGTCATAAACTTTCTCATAATGACTATTGGTATGAATAGTCCTTAGACTTGAAGTCACTACGGTTCCCTACGTAAGAAGTTATGTACTTTGATATCATCAAATGTAACCCGTAATAGCGTGAACTATAAAAGCAATCACTTGGTATGTAACAAATTATGTAGAAGGATGTGAGGGATGTAGATGAGATTTATCCCTCCCATATGACGAGAGTGATATTTGTGGGCCCCTTGATCGAGTAGGACTACTATAATGCATGACCATGCTTAAATGAGTCAATATAAAATATTGAGCTCATTTGCTTGAGTGAGTCTACTTGAAGGTCAAGAAACACAAAGATTGATTAGAGGATAACACGATCTATGTCTTATTGATCAATCTAAATATTGGTAATAGAAGAACAAAGTCATGTATTATAATAGACACGGAAAGATTGTGTCGGATCTCGACATTCTCGTCACTTGGGTAGCAATGATATACTGCTAGATGTCGCTCATTGTTTATGTATCTAATGTAGTTTAGATGCATTGTCAACGTTTCGAGAACCTATTGGGTCACATACAAATAACACGATGTCTCGTAGATAAGATGATTTTAGTTTGACTAAAATGTGATCCAAAATTAGATTAATTGAGTTAAATTCAAATGAATCTAATTAGATTATAGGATTGAGTCTAATCTGAGTTAGACTCATTTAGATTAGACTCAACCACGTAAAAGGGATTAGTGTTCATTAAAAGATTTAATGAACATTATTAAAGAGGAAGACTAAGAGAACAAAACCTTTTGTATTCATTGGATGAATACAAAGGTTAAAAGAATACTAAGAGACTTTGATATTCATTGAGATTAATGGACATTAATAGGTTAAGAAGACTAAAAGTCAAAGACCTTTTGTATTCTAAAGCTTGATTATAAAAGGGTCATTTTAGTAGAATAAAAAGGGTGTCTCTCTCCTTCTTCTTTCTCCTCTCCCTCTTGCTTGGCTGAAACTCCCTTTAGTGGGTTTTTGATTTTTAATGCTTTGTGAACCATCCCAAAATTGTTAGCACAACTAAAGTGGTTCTTCTCTGAGACTTAGATCATGTTTTGTGGATACTACTAGAGGCATGAACATTCTGAACGTGCAAGAGATGTGATAAACCTAGAACTAGCGAGATAAGCAAAGGGAATGTATGAAAGGTATATCTATTAGATTGATTAAACTTCGTACGAATTTTTCACATGGATCGCTCAAGGGATCTTATTTTCTGCTACATTTTTAAGTTGTTGTCGCATATATATTCCTATAATCTTAAATATATATCCAACTATTAGAGCTTGACTTAAGAGACATATTATTTATTAAAACATAGATTAATTATCAAATATGTTATTATTTGGATATATATCCCAACAAGTGAAGTTGAAGTGTAGCAAGTCCTTCACTTGCTCGAGAAATGAAACAAGGAAGATCCATGGATCCTTAATTCACTTGCTCAAGGCCATGTTCTCTCCCACCAATAGACTTTTCGCTTGCTCGGGCGATCCCGGGCACAAGGTTAACAAACTAATGGATTGAAGGAGACACCAAATATATCACACACACACATATATAGTTACACAACTTAATTAGCACTACACTTAACATACATAGCTCTTATTAATTGTCGAAGCTTGGCCATTACTCCGGATGAATCGTCTTTTATCATCTTATTAATTGCCTAAGCTTGGTCATTACTACTACTTCCATTGTTGGGCTGCCCACTTTGGTCGTTCTGCTTGCTCCACTCATCGAACCGCTCCCTCGGTATACGATGGTGATTATTGACATTGTCGTTGTCTCCGCCCTCCTCCATCGGCCCTCTTTCCCCTAAGGCTGCATCCCCATCACTGTCTTTTGGCTGCACAAGTTGATCTGCCATGGCAAATAACTCAGCAACCAAAATCACCACAAGGAAAGCAACTGAAACCTTCATGTGAAGTCACTGAACTAGTACAGTGTCAGTGAAGGAATTGAAAGAAGGAAGTTTGGCACAAGTACCTAGCTAGCTACTACTGTTTCTGAAGTAGTACTGCAACTGATCATTTAATTTATAGCAAGCCTCAAGTGGAAACGATGACAAATGCATCAAAGTCAACGTCAAAGCAATTAATTAATGTTTTAGTGGCTAGTGAAGGCAATGATTTCGGGCACTAAAGGAGTGCCAAATAAGCTTTTACCAGATTGACAAGAGCAAAGTTTAAATATTAAGTGAATCACCTAAAATGATGTAGCTTTTGTTGTTGAAGTTGTTTCCATCATTAATCACAAGTGCCATTAATGAAAAGATAGAGAGTGATTCTGCATCCAGACCTTCGAAGAATAATCCATTAAAGGTCGTGGATGTGTCGATTGTTGCTGTTGGAGTTGTGAAGGAGAGGAACAACCAAGGGGATAAATCAACGTCATCTGGAGTACCTAAAGGTGAACAAAAATAAAAAAGGAGGGTTAGAATGGTGTTGGGAATGCTCCGGCGATATCACTCTGATGCTCAAGTCAAAATCAGTGAGAGAAGGGAATAACCAATAGTAGAGAGTTTTAACTTAGAAAAATCTTATTTCTCTTCGTATTTGAAGTGTCCTTTTATGTTACTTTCGCTGGCTCTTCATCTTCCACTACATTAATGACCTTCTTACCATTACTATTGACTTTACATTCCCCGACACATTAATGATTCTTCATATTCTCATTGACTCCTCAGTACTTTAACGGATTGTATAGGTATTAATTATGAATGTGGACCTGGGAGCCTATCCAAGAGAGCATCGGATCATTGGGGCAGAAATGGGCCCAATCCATCTCATTAGCATTATGATCTAATCTGTTTTATAATCCGTGAGATCTAATGAAGGGAGGTATCCTATAGCCCATCTGGGCATCATATTTGATTTGAGTGTTGTATAACCGGTCAAAAGGTTACTCCCGAGCAGTTAATAGTCCGTAGGATCGTCTAACCGGGAGTAGTGTTTTCCGACTATGAGTGGTGTCTTACAACCCATAGGATCAAGAAATATCCAACTTATGATCACCGGTCTGGGAGTGGTATCTGGCCTAGATGAAGCTCGAGCGACCATCACCTACATCACCCGGTCGGCTAAATTTGGGCCAGTCACACCCTTGTGATCATACGCTTGATTCTCCCATCGTGGCCAGTCGGGATAAGTTATCTTTATCTTAACTTTTGACTTCTATCTTCTCTCTCTTCTGTCTTCCACATATATATTTTGATCTTCGAGGAGACATGTGGAGACTCTACCATTACGACACATCATATAGGATTGCAGAGACAGTGACTAGTTTCATTGAGGGGTTTTTTTTTCCAGCGATATCCAAATCTAAATCCTATCATCTTTTAAGCATATATACATTATCTTTGTCCAATATCAACTTTCACTTTAGATATTATCATAATTTTATTTGGACCCTGAGTACTCGACTTAAATAAAACATAATATATATATATATATATTACAAAATTAACCTTACATTTAATTAGTTGATCATCAAAGTCCAACATGAACTAGTAGTATTAGGTCAATTAGTGCCACCACCTCCACTCCCTGGGCTACCACTTTCACTTCCATTGCCACCTCCAACGAGATTGTTATACTGATCTCTGGGTATGTTGTGATGGTTATTGATGCCGCTGCTCGAAGAGTATCCATTAAGGCCAGCCTCCACTTCATCCACAGAGCTCTTGTTCTCCCTTGCCAAGCTACAACTCATCATCGCCATGGCGCAAACAAGGAAGAAGAGGAGGAGAAGAGGAGAGTACTTCATCTTGGCAGTTAATTAATCTACTACATGTTAAGCAAAGAATTAATTAATTAATTAGTCTCTGTGATTCATTTTAAAATGAAGAAAACAGTTAAAAGAGTTTATTACCTCTCTGTGTGAGAAGAAGAAGAAGGAGAAGAAGACTGGAGATCGAGTTTTACATTAAGGCTAGGATGTAAGTGACAGCATTTTATAGGGAGAGATTAAGTGAAAAATATATTGGGTAGAGCATTTATTATTTTTTTTTCATCAAAGAGGGGCTTCAATATAAATCTTTGATGAAATTTGAGTCGAATAATTATTTTATTATTAGTGTTTTTTTTTGGCGACAATGTGAAGTGGATGGGGTCCTATTTCCTCAAATAAGTAGGCATGTTGGTTTTATTTTAATTGAGTGAAAGGTTGAGTTGTGAGAATATTTGATGGTTGAAATGGCCTTGAAAAGTTTATTCTACGCATGCACTTGGTTTTTACTGTGCATGGTGAAGGCTGATGTAACAAGTTGTTCTCCAGAGCTTTCACTTAATTTGATATGTTCTTGTTAATGAGAATAATGGTTTATTAATTAATTTATATTAGCTATCATCCATAATCGTGAATCACGAGTTTTTAATTATTACTTCATCGACTGTGTACATAAGAATTTCTCTTCATCTATATATATATATATATATATATATATATATATATATATATATATATATATATATATATATCCACTCTTTTGTGCTTTCTATCAAAAACTTTATTGGAATATATTTTTACTGATTTTTTTGTTAAAATTTAATTTGCTTATATTTTATAAGGAGTCCACGGGCCGGGTCTTGTTCCTGGGCTCGTAATTGGCCTGTATGTTTAGATTATTTATGTGTTAATTAATTATTTAATAATTACTAATTAATGAAAATTTTCTACTATGTTGTCATTCTAGGAACAGTAAAGAAAATAAATAATTTTTTTTATTTCTATAATAGTTCTTTTATACTAGTATAATTTAAAAGCCAGAGGAAAGAAATAGAAATCAATAATCATGATTTAGTATTGGTTATTTTTTTTAACTCTATAAATGAAGAGTTTATTTTATCATTTTTTACACTATCTTTACTATTGTTATCTTTCAATTATGAAATCTTGATGGCTTTTTGACTTTAATTCTTTAATTATAATGGAAGGAAGAGGTTCATCATCTCATTCTCGGAGTAGAAAAAAAATAATGATTTTGGACGAGGATTATGATATTTAATTTGTCGATAATAAACCTGAGTAAGTTACAATATTCGAGACGTAAAAAACAGTATTTATGGCGATGCTACTAAAGTTTGAGATACTTAATCCTTTTTATATATTTTTTTATAGATTTTTAATTTTTTAAATAATAATAATCTTGATGAATTAGATCTACTATAAATTGTCTTTAAATCCCCAACTCAATCTTAAACTTTATCTTCAGTCCCTATGTCAGAAAAAGTTCATTTTCACTCCCTACATGTAAAGTTTCATTTGCTTCAGCTCCCTAATAAATATTATTTTACCTAATTGGCCTTATTATTTTTAGGTACAAAAAGTCCAAAATGAAATATAGTTCCTCCTAAATACAGTACCATATAATTAAAATATAGTATATTTTTTTATCAAATTAAGTATCACACTTTTTATACATATAAAATGTCCAGAAAGAAATATAATTTTTCCTAAATTCAGTATATTTCAATTAGAATTTAATATATGTTCTATCAAATTGAGCATAATTCTTTTTCTACCGAACCAATTGATTAGGAGTTCATACCTAATTGTCTTTATTATTTTTAAGTACAAAAAATCTAAAATGAGGTATAGTTTCTCCTAAATTCAGTATCATATAATTAAAATCTAGTATATTTTCTATCAAATTAAGTATCACACTTTTTATACGTATAAAAAGTCTAAAAATAAGTATAATTCTTTCTAAATTCAGTATATTTCAATTAGAATTTAGTATATGTTCTATCAAATTGAGTACAATTCTTTTTCCACCGGACCAATTGATTAGGGTTCATACCAATTAATTAGGAGTTCATACCAATTGATTAACTTAGGATGAATTGATTAGGTCATACTCAATTTGATATAAAATATATTGAATTTTAGTTAAATAATACTGAATTTAGAAAGAATTATACTTGATTTCAGACTTTTTATACCTAAAAAATTGAGGGGTAATTCGATAAATCTGTAGTTGAAACACATGAAACATTGCATGTAGGGAGTGGAAAAAAAAATTTTCTGACGCAGAGACTGAGGAGAAAGTTGAGTTTACTTGCAGAGAGTTTAGGATACTTTTTTCGATCTACTGTAAATTATCTTTATATCCCCAACTCAATGGTTTAGAGCGGATAGGAATATGAATTTATTAATCGTTTACGAAATTAATTAGCTTAAAATAAAATTGAAATAGATGAATGGCGTCACTGTAACTGTTGGAGTCCGCCGTAAAACTCCTTCTCGAACGCCTCCATTTCCGGCCGAGGCTTCACCAGCCCGATCTCCACGCCGCCCTCCTCTTCCTTGCTCTCCGCCACCGCCATGGCGCCTGTCTTAGCGATCGACGTTATCTCCACCTTGCTCGGCCTCCCCCACCCGAAATCCACGTCGTACACCTTGAACTTCGGCGACCCGGCGACGCTCAGCGGTTGCTCGCCCGCCAGTGCCTCGTACCTCTTCGGCAACTCCTCTGTAAATGCCTTGAAAGGTCCTTCTTTGAACGCCTCGATGGCTTCTCCGATCGCCCTCGCGGCCGTCGCCACCCCGTCTTTGCCCGTGAGCTCGCCGATCTCCGACTCCACGAGGCAACCGCTGAGACAGTTGCCGAAGTATGCCGCCGGGACCGGCGGTTTCAGCCTTCCCCTGCAGTCAGCGACGAAACCCATGAAGGCATGCTTGCCCTCGTCGTTTTTCGGCCGCCGTGTTTTGACGTGGCAAACCCACGCGTAGGCGTAGGCGACCACCACGGTGGAGCAGTGGAACGAGGCGGCGGCGGCGGCGCCTCCCGTCGCCAACTCCTTCAATTTGGCGATGTGTTTTTTCCCGATCGTGAAGGATTCGAGGACGGCGTCCGGCGACGTGGTTTGGTGCAGCATGGTCTCGATCGTTTGGCCGGTCGAAATCCCCTTGTAGAAGAAGGAGTAGAGATCGTCGGGATCGGAAATGAAGCTCCTCTCCAGAACCGGCGGCGCCACCGATGCTGCTCCTGCGCACGAGGCGGCGGCCGCCCACGCCGCCACGAACTGCATCGAACTCGAACCATCGCAGGCGGCGTGGTGCACGGAAACGCCGACGGCAACACCGCGGCCCGGGAAGACCGTAGCCTGCAGTGCCAGCAGCCGCAACCCGTCTCCGCCATCGAGGGGAAGCTCCGGGAGCAGGGGAAACAGCATATTGACGAGGCGGGGGCCGCCGCCGGAGAGCTCGTGGAAATCGCCGCCGTGCTCTGCTACAACGAAGGAAACAGAGTCGCCATCGGCGTAGTGAATGTCGAATCCATCTTCGCGGGCAGGGGAGCGGCTGATCTTGCCGGCGAGGGGGTAGAAGCTACGTAGTGCGACGGCGAGGGAAGCCTTGAGGGAGGGGACGATGGAGTCGACGAAGTGGGAGGTGGAGACGCCGGCGAGCGGGTAGAAGAAGACGCGTTCGACCGATCCGGCTTGCAGCCAAATCAAGTCGAGGTAGGTGAGCGGCAACGTTGACTCCGCCACCGCTCCCGGCGGCGGAGAGACTTGACATCTCTCAATAACTCGGAGCTCCGGCGTCGACATACTGCTGGAGGTGGATGCACGAAGGACTGGCGATGCAACAACCCAACGAAGAAAAGCCGAGACTTTTAAAACTCGTCTAGGTGGAACGGTTGGCGTACGTTGGAGTCGCCGGCGGCCGGCTGAAATCCCAAGCTTTTGTATTTGTATTATTCGAGCGCCTGCCGGAAATATAAAAAGGAATGAATATTCATATAATATTCATGGCCTTCTCGATCGAGTTTACGTGATCGTTTTGATTTGTGTAGTTGGATCCAAATTTTCTACGAGTTCTTGGGGCATTCATAATGGTAGGGAGCTTCTTCGATTGCCACATAATTGAAGAATATTATTCATTAATATATACATGTTCAACTTAATTAGGCAAGTTAGTTAAGTATTGAATGAACATTTTTAACATAAATAAACTTTTACGGTTAAATTTATATATATTTACTCGTAAGAAAGTTAAAACGAAAAAGGAAAATCATTTTTCAAGGAAATGGAATCTATGGAGTGATGCTAGTTTAGTTAAGGAGTGTAATTAAGATGAATGAAATTGGAGAAGTGAAACCTAAAAAACATTTAGAGTGATAGATAGAGTGGTCTGGTCTCTATTATAAACACCGAACACACGCCTCTTCTCCTTTTTCTTCTTTGTCCTCTTCCAATCACTTCCCATCCATCATCCCCCTTCCCTTCCCTTCCCTAGAGCGACGCCGCCAATCGCATCCTCATTTCAATCCACTTCCTCGGAGCCGCCCAAGGAAGAGGGATCGAGATGTCTTCTCCCAGCAAGCGCCGCGAGATGGATCTCATGAAATTGTAGATCGCTAGGGGGACAAAAAAATATCCCGACTTTGATCCTAAAATATTCTTTTGTTTTCTTGTTTTGATGATTTTTTTTTTTTTTGGTTTCTTTTCTCGATCCTTGCGTGTAGGATGATGAGTGACTACAAGGTGGAGATGCTGAAAGATGGGATACAAGAGTTCCTTGTGGACTTCCATGGCCCGAACGATAGTATATCATCTGCCACTGATAAAGTTTTGTTACTTTTTTCTTGCTTGTTTTTCCAAGATGCTGTGCCTGCTGCGGATCAGATTGTCTGATACAGTCCTAAAGATATCGCCCTTTATATTTTTCGGAGTTCGTAACCCAAGTGATTGGATTTTAGTTCGGCGGAAGTGTTTGTTGAAAATAGTTGAGACAGAATTGGAAATTTAGCTTCGGATGATCACATGGCTTTACTTAGTTTTCACTTTGGTTTCTTTTTCTTTTGCTTGGTTTAATAGAGAGGCTTTTTCCCATGCCTGATCTTGGATATTCAATAAGGGTATAAGATACATTTAGCCGACTTCCATATAACATAAATAGTTGGGAGAGAGACTTGTTGATGTTGCCCCTAGTCATCAATTTATTTAGTTTGTTCTTACTTGGCTGCACATTCATAATGGCTTATTGTGGTTGTTGAAATTATTTAGTTTGTTCCACCATAGATATGCATTCAAAATTACTATATGAAATTTGATTTTTGGATTATATACTGAAAAGAGTATGTTTTTGCTTTCCAGAGCTTGATCATTTCTAATGAAATTTAAAGTTTATGATAATTCAAAATTTGTTGATTAGCATGTCTTGGGTTTTCCTCACTTGCAGCAAGATGATACTGTTTTATGTTTAATTGTTGTTCATGGCAGGTCTTTATCAGGGAGGAGTGTGGAGAGTAAGAGTGGAACTGCCAGATGCTTATCCTTACAAATCTCCCTCAATTGGCTTTGTTAATAAGATATATCATCCTAATGTTGACGAAATGTAAATCTTTTACTTCTCTACACTATCAGCCGACAATTATGGACAATGATTTCCTACTTGGTTTTACTTTTTAATTGAATGATTCGAACATCAAATTTCTGCACTCAACACTTCATTTTTCCTTGCTAATATCTCAGGTCCGGTTCAGTTTGTTTGGATGTTATCAACCAAACTTGGAGTCCTATGTTTGGTATTGAACTTTTCTTGAATATCTTTTTCAATGATCTTTACAGTGGCATATAATTGGATGAAATACTAAATAATTTTTTGTATATTCTCTGGCAGATCTTGTCAATGTGTTTGAAGTTTTTCTCCCACAACTTCTTCTATATCCAAACCCTTCAGATCCATTGAATGGGGAGGCTGCAGCACTTATGATGCAGGATAAACCTTCTTATGAACAAAAAGTAAAAGGTGATGGATTAGCTATGCTTAATGTGTTTCTTTTTAGATTTCAAACCTTCTTATGAACAAAGAATTTTTCGAACAGACTCATTCATGAAAATAGGAAGGGCACGCACACATGATAGTCCTGACACTGATGCTTTCTGATATTAGATCTGAATGGACAAATAATAAAGCCAGGAAATCCAATATCTATTCGGAGTTGATATTTAATTTGAATACTTAAAAAGAAATTCATGTTCGACTCTCAGTGCTAATTTTTTAGCTCAAGTGTGATCTGATATGGTAGTAGCTAAAATGAATGAAAGTTAATCAAATAAGTTTGTTTTTTTATCGACTGACATTTTTTTGAAATGCTTGAAAAATTGTTCGACATTGAATATATGCAACAAACAATAGTGGGATTTACTTGTCATTTCCTCCAGACTAACATGGTGAAGTCATAGTTTGCTTCAATTGCATATATTTGAAGTAATTGCAACAATTGCTTGTTCAAATAATAATCATAGGATGTGAATGCTTCATTTATCTTGCATTTATATAAATCACAGAGAATAGTAATAACAGTTCCTCATGATTTTTTCCCTGAAATCTCCATTATGATCTGGCTTTGAGTTTATCTTGCTTATGACTGTAATATCAACAAGTTATGGTTATTCTATTGAGCCTTCAATGATAGTGTGAAGTAAATCATATAACTATTTGTATTTGAATAAAGATCAGGAAAGTTTCCCCGTAGGAAACTCTCAGGATTCGTTAAGTTCGAGTTGCTCGATTCTATGTTGAATATCCTACATGGGTGTGTATCCAAATGTCCACACTTCTAACCCAACACACACGGAATGTGTTTCATCAGTAATATTTCTATAAAAGATTATACACGGACTTTGGATGCCTTTACACAATCAGCCTTACAGCCATTTGTAGAGATCAGGAAACTGAGCAGGCCACCACATGGGAGGGTATTTTCCCCGGTTTCACCGGAAGGTCGATTTCTGCAAATCTATTATGTAATGACCAACTCGGCTATGCCCTAGACATTATACAAAAAAGAGTGTCTAATAACAGCATCAATATAGGACATAGGAATAGGGATGATAATTTTCTCCGAATTCAATGGAGAATCTAACATCCGACCCGAATGGAGGAAGATATGGAAAAAAATTTTAGACCCGATTATAGTAATCGGGTATTTTGGTATGGGTATTTTCGGATATAGGTATGGAGGCGATATGGTAAAATCATATCCATACCCTACCCGATATATATATATATATATATATATATATATATATATATAAGGTAAATTTTTTCTTTGGGAAAAAAAAAATTTTAGTCTGCTTCTTGCCTTTGAATAAAAATTTAGTTTGCCTCTTTATCCAGTCATCAATACATATCTCATCTTTTTTTCCACTAGAAATGCTCACCTGATCGAAGGAGCGTGAGACGAAGAAGAGCAAACAAATATATTGAAATATTTTTTAAAAAAAATGGTAGGTAATAATAGGATGATGAGTAGGATATAGATACTCGATCTTCCGATGGGTATAGGAATGGGTATGAAAGTTAAATACCCGATGAGTATGAGTATGAGAATGCATATAATAAATGAGAATGGGTATGAAGTATATGAAATTCTACTTAGATTCTATCGATTGTTATCCCTACATAGAAACGGGTTCCTATCCCATTCAAGAATCATCATATTTTTATCGCTCTTCTAGTTTTACATATCCAATAAATCACGCAAACCCTTCGACATGTGCACACAGATAGAGGGGAGTAGTGCCCATATTTCAAAGGATACATTGGATATGACTATTTGTGACTTATTTAGTTTGTTATCCTCTTGTTTTCCAGAATACTGCCAGAAATATGCGAAGCCTGATGAAGACGATGGAAATGCTTCAGATGACAACTCGAGCTATGAAGAACTGAGTGAAGATGATGGTGGGTGCGATTCTAGTGATGAACACGTTGTGGGCAAACCTGATCTTTAATAAGGGATTCTAAGTTTCCTCTATATTTTTGTTTCAACTATTTGAACAAAAAAACAAAAAAGGAGGAAAAAAAAATTCAAACTATTTTATGGGATTGCAGTTGTAAACTCGGGCATGCATGTGAATGGGATCCCAACAATTGAAGGTACAAAATGGCATTTTCTTTATTCCCTGTGCACTGATTGGCTGGTTCACTTTCGATATTATTTTATTTTTTAAATTAATTTTTGAAAATACTTTCAGATAATTAAATATCAAATGTTACAAAATAATGGGCTGGATAAGTATACAACCTGGCACAAACCTCTGAAAGGCCCAATGTGCAGACATAGTCTATGCTCAGCGTTTGACATTACTACCGACCACCTAATAAAATATAGACTGCTCTTTGGATTATCGGCATTTGAGATGAATATAATTCATTTGGTATGAATATAATTATTTTTCTTCGACAACAATTTACTGGATGATTCTGAATCAGTTTACGTGTGATCTGACTTGGTAACTTGGTGCCCAATCAGAGAGGAGATGGCTAGTGAGTTGAACGACCCCGTTAGATAGGAGGCTAGCGGGCGGAGGCCTCTTGGTCTTCCGCGTCGCAGCCCACATAGTCCTCTCCTAAGTCAAATGGTTTAAGACTCACCTAGGCTCGGTTTCCCGCCGACGCATGACGGCCCACGTTCCGGGAATTAGCTCGAGCCGAGGGGGATGTTACTCAGTGCCCCAGTCGGCACCCTCATAGGCCCTCAGCCGGCTCCTTACTCAGTGCCCCAGTCGGCACCCTCCTATGCCCTCAGCCGGCCTCCTTACTCAGTGCCCCAGTCGACACTCTCATAGGCCCTCAGCCGGCCTCCTTACTCAGTGCCCCAGTCGGCACCCTCCTCAGTGCCCCAGTCGACACTCTCATAGGCCCTCAGCCGGCCTCTTTACTCAGTGCCCCAGTCGGCACCCTCATAGGCCCTCAGCCGACCTCGTTAATTAGGGTCCCAGTCGGCACAACCACTCCCTGACACCAGACTACTAGAAGTTGTACAAGGTCGGCGCAGGACCGGAGTCGTTCTGGTCTCAAGTGGCGGATATCTCGCCGAGGTATTGATCTGCCTGCCACATCTTGTCCCCCCGTACCTCGACCACATGCTTTGGTGTCAGGTCGAGCGGCGTCCAACGACGCCAATCCTTAAGTTGACAGTGCCCCTTTCCTTAATACAGCATGTGCCTCTTTACCCTGCCATCGCTGGACATGCCTTACCTTGTCCTCGCTATGCGGCAGCAGGTGGCAGGCGGGGCAGAACCTGTCAGCTTCCCCGGCTACATATACCTCTCACTCCGCATTTCCCAGGTACGCGCGATAGTGCAATTCTGATACTGTTCTATTGCCTTCCATCGCCACCGTCGTGTACTGACTTGACCGTCGGAGTGCCTGGCCGGGGACTTTTTCCGGCGGGTTCTAACGGTCTTTG
This sequence comes from Boesenbergia rotunda, assembly GCA_024364735.1. Taxonomy (NCBI): domain Eukaryota; kingdom Viridiplantae; phylum Streptophyta; class Magnoliopsida; order Zingiberales; family Zingiberaceae; genus Boesenbergia; species Boesenbergia rotunda. Next base: position 338,107 of record JAGFNQ010006648.1, read on the forward strand.
CCTTGCAGGTTGGAAACGACCCAGCTCGTCAGGCCACCTCAGCGACCTAGCCCTTCCCGGAGGCTCACTCAGCTGTAAGGGCGTCCGACTCACTTCGCGACAGGATCAAATTTGGCGCTAGAAGGAGGGACACCAGCAGCCTGATCGGAAGTGGAGATGGCTGATCCTTATGAGCTGAACGTGGATGTCTCTCGTGAGGAGTATGAGGCACTCATGGCTACACGAGCTCAGCAGAGGGCTTCTCAAAGGCTCTCCCAAGCTGCCAGCCAAGGGCCTCAAGGCCCGGAGCCAGTTGCACGTCGTGTCTCGGGAGGACAAGGCAGGCCTGCTATGCCTGAGGGTGTTCCCGTACCTCCCCCTGCGATTGTCCCCCAGGAGCAGGTCGGTGAGGCCCATTCGGTGTCAGCCGAGGCCTCAGTCTCTAACCCGGTGCGCGGGAGGCGACTGGATAAGGGAAAAGCTCCGGCTGACCCTGCTTCTACCATGCCGGTACGTAGCCCTTTTGCTCTTTGGATCTTGGAGGATCTCGTGCCTCGTCATCTGCGTTTCTTCACCGTCCCTGAGTACGTGGGGACCACGGATCCAGAGGAGCACTTGATGAAGTTTGAGAGTGCTGCTATGCTTCAGCAATATCCGGAAAGTGTTAAGTGCCGAGCCTTCCTGACCACGCTCTCTGGCGCGGCCCAGAGATGGTTCGACCGACTCCCCGACGGGTCTGTCACGAGCTTTGAATGATTCAAGAGGGTGTTCTTGCAGCACTTCGCTAGCAGCCGACGACACCACAAAATGAGTCTCAATCTGTTTGCCCTAAAGCAAGGGCCGAAAGAAACCCTTAAGTCTTACATCCGGAGGTTTAACGAGTTGGCAATGGATGTACCTACTGCCACTCAGGAGGTTATGGTTAGCGCGTTCTCCCAGGGTCTGCAGGAGGGAGAGTTTTTTCGATCGCTGATCAGGAAGCCCATAAGGATTTTAACAGTCTTCTTGGCAAGGTTGACAAATATATCAACGTCGAAGAGGCGTAAGGGGCTCAGCGCAAGGAGTCGGCAGCTTCGGTGCCTCCTCCTCCTGTTCATGGTGCTAGACCCTCAGGAGGGCCCATTCGCAGTCCGCGGGGCCCTGCCGAGCACGCGGGCATAGAACAACGCCACGTGTAGCAGGTGGCCCAGGGATGCTTTCCTGCCCGATAGAGGCCATACAGCAGCTTCCACCAGAGTCATGGGCACGCCGCCGAGGAGTGCCGACAAGCCGGCCGGGGTCGGGCTCAGGCCCCCAGAGGACGAGGGCGACAAATGCCTCCCAGACGGGGGGCGGGCCGGGGTGGCCCGAATGCCGAGCCAGTGGCTGAGGAACTACGAGAACACCCCACAGCTGCTCGAAATCTATTCCCTCAGGGGAATCGAGCGGTGGAAGAGGAGACGGAAGAAGAGAGGTCAATCAGCAAAACGTCATCCGAGGCGGCGTGCATGTCATCTTGGATGGCCTGACGGGAGGAGACTCCCACCGGGCCCGGAAAGCCCAAGTGCGCCGACTGGAGATCCATCAGGTTGGCACTAGTCTGGCCCAGGCAGAGGGGCCACAAATCAGCTTCGGGCCCCAAGACCTTCAGGGGTTGGAAGTCCCCCACGACGATGCGTTGGTCATGACCACCGTCATTGCCAATTATCAAGTCCACCACACCATCATGGACACCGGCAGCTCGGTCAATATACTCTACAAGAGGGCATTCGACCAGCTCCAGATTGAAAAGTCCCAGTTGGAGCTAGTGGCGATCCCGTTGTTTGGCTTCACGAGAAACCCGGTACAGCCCATTGGCCAAATTGGTTGGCCATATCCCTGGGTGAAGAGCCATTGAAGAGGACTCGGTGGTCCACCTTTCTGGTGGTGGACGCCCCTTCGTCCTACAACGCCATTCTCGGCCGACCTGCCCTCAATGAGTTCCGGGTCGTTGCCTCCACCTTCTACCTGAAGGTTAAATTCCCAGTCGGGGACCAGGTGAGAGAGGTCAGGGGTGACCAGAAGGTAGCCCGTAGGTGCTACGTGGACGATGTTCACGTAGAAAGTCGCAAGGCCCCACGTCCCTTCCCTGAGTGCAACATGGTCCAAGCCTCCCCTTGGTCTGAGTTGCATGAAGATAAGGAGGAGGTGTAGCTCCTCCCTGACCGGGAGGAATCCCGAATCAAGATCGCCGTAGGACTGCCAGAAGAGTTGAAGGAGCCCCTGCTGGAGTGATTGGCTCGGAACCAAGATGTCTTCGCCTGGTCCGTTAAGGAGCTGAGAGGCGTCCGACCGGAGGTTGCGGAACACCACCTCCACATCTACCCCCACGCTCGGCCCGTGAAGCAAAGGAGGCAGGACTTTAGCACCGAGCAGAACAAGGCGATCAGAGCGGAGATCGAGAGGTTAACGGAGGCAGAGTACATCAGGGAGGTGCAATTCCCGTCTTGGCTGGCCAACGTGGTGCTAGTGCCTAAGCCAGACAACAGATGGCGAATTTGCATCGACTTTCGGGATTTCAACAAGGCCTGCCCGAAAGATTGCTACCCCTTGCCCCGGATTGATCAGATGGTGGACTCAACAGGAGGCAGCGAGTTCATCTCCATGTTGGACGCTTACCAGGGGTATCATCAAGTACCCCTAGCGGCCGAGGACCAAGAAAATGTTAGATTCATCACGGCGGACGACACTTATTGCTACACTGTTATGTCGTTCGGATTGAAGAACGCTGGAGCCACCTACCAGCGGATGATGAATAAAGTCTTTCGATCCCAGATCGGGAGGAATGTGGAAGTATATGTTGATGATATCCTCATCAAATCTGCTCGAGCTGAAGACTTGGTGGCGGATGTTGAAGAAACCTGCCAGACGCTGCGAAGGTATGGGCTCAAGCTGAACCCAGCTAAGTGCCTTTTTGGTGCTCGAAGGGGGAAGTTCCTAGGCTACATTGTGACTGAGCGGGGCATAGAAGCTAACCCGGGGAAGGTCAAGGCCCTGCTGGATATGCCCCCGCCCAAAAATCTACGGGAGGCTCAGCGGCTTGCAGGGCGCATCACGACCCTATCTCGGTTTATCTCCCGATCGGCAGAGCGAGGGTTTCCTTTCTTCAAAACCCTCCGCAAAGCTACCAAGTTCCAATGGGTTGCCGACTGTGACAAGGCGTTCGAAGAGCTGAAGACTTACCTTGCTGAACTGCCTGTGTTGGCAAAACCGGAAGTTGGGGAGACGCTACACGTGTATCTGGCCGCATCAGCTGACTTGGTCAGCCTAGTTTTGGTTAAGCCGGAAGTGGCTGAACAGCAGCCAGTGTACTTCTTCGCTCATTTATTAAAGGGAGTCGAGTGCCGCTACACGACACTCGAAAGGTTGATGTATGTGCTGTTGTTGGGTGCCCGGAGACTTCGTCCTTATTTCTTGGCGTATCCTATTGTCACGCCCCGAGACCCTGGAGCCGCTGATCCGATAGAAAATCGGACAGCACCTCCCCTGTCCGGCGGACAATTTACATACACACACAAGATACAAAAGCACACACAATATATATATTTGCACAACCACGCAGTTAAATGACCTCAGGCCTCAAATCCATGCAGAAATAGCAGTTATATGACTATAAATATCGTAAAGCCAAAATATGATCTCACCTGAGCTGCCAGGGGCAGGAACAAAACCAAAACCCCACGAAGTCCAACATAGGACTCAAAAGTACAATACCATCGAATAAAACAGAGATACATGTCTCAAAACATAGCAACGGAAGCATAGAAAATACTATAGGGTCCATAAGCAAAACAACGTAAAAATAAAACCAAGCAGAGCTCCTCTGGAGCTGGGGACTGGCGGCTAAGGCTCTACTGGCAGTCATCAACCTGAAATTAAAATGTATGGCAACGGGGTGAGTCCATAACTCAGCGAATACCTAACAGATATGCATAGAAAGTTATACTAACAACAAGAGTTCCGCCAATACAGTCTCATATCAACAATAGGAAAAGACAAGTACTGAAAGATACTTAGTAGATACATACCTGAATCCATCTAACCTGGAAAGAGGGTAATAAATACCAAATGGAACAACAATAGACATATAAGCAGGATAACAAGTCTCCAGTATATGCAATGTCAAACAAGTGCAAAAATCAAGTGCAGCAAACAATGCACGATGCAAAGTATGCACATGGTGCAATGACATGTGTCACCCCCTAGTCCCAGTCAGGATATCATCCACGACGTCCGCGTGGGTAGAGTTGTGACAAACTGTACGCACCCTGCCATCACTGCTCCTGAGTGACCGGGTGGACAGGATGCTGGCAGGGGACCACCCCCCTACCCCAAGCAATGGGGGAGCTCCGCTCTCATCTCCTCGTGGCTCAGTACGAGAAGGGACCCCTGGCTGCTACCACGCCCGCGTTCACCCTCCTCATAGTGGCCGAACGGAGCAATACAGGGCAAATGCACACATCTACGGTATCCACTAACCCATGAGTGGCCGTGCGTGCATATCATATACCGGAAGACGATTAGGCTCAACCACAAGGGAGTCGCTGATCGCCGGCATGCAACAGTGCAAGGATGGTGTATGATAGATACACATACCTCCCTCCCCAAGTCCTCAGTATACTAGGTCTCAGTCTGAAATTCTACAACAGGAAATACATGTAACCTACAAGGTATACTGGCCTGAAACTACAGATCTCTCAAGGTCAAGTGCACGAGGTACATCCCGATATCTAAGCATACATACAGATATGACAATACCTGAGACCGAAGGGAACCAACAACATGATAACTCAGGGATAAACAACAAGTATCCAGAACAAGAATAAGAAGCACAGATAGCGTAAAATCTTACTACTATCTATAACAGTCTATGCATAACAATATGACAATATCATAAAGGATAAGTCAAAGGGTACCCGCCTCCAAGAGTGTAGTCCTCATCAAATGAGATAGAACCACCCGTCCAATATAATCCGCAACCGTAAAGCAAATCAAGTCCCTGTATTAGGGATAGATTTAATTAGCTATTTCACAAATAACAACTAGCTAATTAATCCCTAATCCATTTTAGGGTTAACCTAATCCATTCTAGGGTTTAACCCAGTTGTCCCCTTTCTTTTAATTACGTCTGATTAAATAGAACAGTTTCTAATTACTTCTCGTAATTGAAATTAGGTCCAACCCTCAATCCCAAGTAGCATAATTAACTACACCAATACCAAATAGCTAATGTAGCACAACCTTATTAGGATCGTCCTAATCCTAATGATAAATCCCAAATTTAACCGAATCATAACCTCTCCTTCATAACGAGACATGATCCTCAATTACCCTTAAACCTATCCTAATCATGCTAGATTAGGATTTACATGGTGTGAAACTAATCTATTCTTAATCAAACTTAATACAACCACCCAAATTTACAGTAGCAGAGTTAATAACCTAACTCTAACTGAATCGCAACAAACACCAATTACCTCTTATCTCATTACCTCAAATTTCAGGCCTTCACAGCAACAAACTGAGGAAAATGGATTCCAAGTCTACTGCAGCCAATTTCAAGCACAGAACATAACTCTGGAATTTTCCAGCCGAGGAATCAAACTCCAGCTCACAATCTATCAATTGGATCGAATCTTGAGTATGGAAGTCCAACAAAACGCAGCACAATAATAAACCCAAACCATCCATACTTTACCTGGAGTTCTTGTGCAGGCAATACAACCAGCTCCAATTGTAGACCTTCACAGCAAGATTTCCTCAGGCTAATGCCAGGGATTGCTCGCCACCGACGGCTACAAGCTCAGGAGAACAGATCCATCATTCACCGATCCAAATCGTAGAGACCCCTCTGAGTTGAAGAATTTAAAACCCACATCACATTGAACTGATCAGGTTATCAACACCAGAAACTCATATCTTTCAACCACTTACCAAAAGCCATCGGGAGCTAGCCCTAAGATCAAGCTGCGCCGGCGGGGAAAAGATATTGACAGGCGCAGCTGACTCGCGGCAACGTCGTGAGTGCGTCGCTAGACCCCAGAGGGAAGTCGTCGGTGAAGAGTAGCTCGCCTAGGCCGAGGAAGAATGGCTCGGCCGATGAGATCGGAGAGAAAGGAAACAGGTGAAGGGAAGAACAGTGACGGCTTGGCTTCGATCGGGCGTCGACAACGAATGCGGCGGAAGCGAGCCCTAATCGGCTCTTAAGTTGGCCTTTTTGCATTTTGGTCCAGCCATTTTCAGCCTAATCGCAAGAACACCCCTAGGGCTTAAGGTTATATACGCTATAGCCCTTGTAACTATTCGTTTTATTACATTTTGGTCCCTAAATTTGAGAAATTTGCATTCTAGTCCTTAAGGTTTAGTTTTTATATCAATTGAGTCCCCGAAACTCTAGAAATTTTCCCGAAGAATTTTCCAGAGCGAGATAAAAGTGTCGGATTCAACATCCTCCCCTACTAATAAAAATTTGGTCCCCAAATTTCGACATTCACTATAGTAAACACTATCACCCACAACAGGTACTAATAACATATAGCTAGTAATATGCTGAACGAAATCTAATCATACTTACTAACCCCTATATCGTGTAACTACTATACAGAAACTAACCATAAGTTTCCGAGTAGGGTAACGTCCTACTGAAACCAGTGGTCTCCCGTGACCATTGGTTAATAACCAACATCTCTCCAACCAGTAGGGCCATCCTAGACTCCATCTATAGGTATCCGTAATAAGCCTAAAACGATACTGATTCCGATTATCTCTATCTTAATTGACAAGTAAATAAACGAACATCATACCGCGAAAAGTCGCTCCTTGGGTCTGCGGTGCCTCCTCTCTGGTGGTCGCATACGCTCGTCCCGTCTCTGGCGGTGGGGGTGGTATTGCCGGGTACTGCTGTGGCTGTGGCACCGCCAGGTACTGCTGCGGCTGTGGCTGATACTGCCGCTGAGACTGCGGCTGATACGCTCGTCCCGTCTCCGGCGGTGGGGGTGGTACTACCGGGTACTGCTGTGGCTGTGGCACCGCCAGGTACTGCTGCGACTGTGGCTGATATGGTGGATAATCCTGATGCGGAGGAATACACTGCTGCTGCGATCCTAATGCTGAACTCGGTGATACAACTGAGGTGTAGCAAGCCTCATATCCTGGCATACAGTAGACAGGTGCTGGAGGGGCGGACTGCGGCTGACGGAAAGAAGACTGTGTCCTATACCCTCCCCTATGATGTCATGACTGACTCATCTGCCCGCTCTGTCCAGTAGCTCTCGTACCCTCATGTTGTGCTTTCAACGCACAATCTCGCCGTATATGCCCTGGTAGCTTACAATAGTAGCAAACCGAATGCTCAAGTGGACAATCCTCCCTACTATGCTCTCGAGAACCACACTGTACACAGTATGATCCATCAGTAGATCTCTCCTGATTCTGCTGAGGAGATTGAAAGGATCCTGCCGAAGTACGACCTGACTTCTGGGGCCTGGATGATGCCTCAGAGGTGCCCTGAGCAAACTGACCCTGGCTGTCGCGCTTCTGTCCAGTAGTCTGCGGCTGCTGAGTCCGAGCTGAGTCCGATACAGTCTGCTTCCCTTTCTTCATACCCCCAAACAGTCTGTGCTGAGTCATCTCAATAATGAGCGCTCGCTCTAATGCCTCTCGATAGGAGGTCGGGACAAATCCTGACATACGAGTCTGAATGTATGCCGCTAAACCCTGATGGAACTGAGTCATCCTCTCCATGTCGTTTGCAACCAAGTGAGGGCAATACTCTGATACGTGGTTAAACTCCGCCTTATACTCCAATACTGATAGGTCTTCCTGCTTGAGTACCATGAAATCCTGTCGTCTAGCTATGCGGAACGATACTGGAAGGTACCTCGCCTCAAATGCCTCCCGGAATGTGTCCCAGGTGACGTACTCCTCGCCAATGACGGTCTGCTGCGTAGTCCACCAAGCATACGCCTAATCTCGCAGATGATAGTATATAGCTAATGCTACCCTTCTACATCCATGTAGGTCAGAAACCCTAGTCGTGCCGTCCAGGTCACCTAACCAGGCACGTGCAACCCAATTGTCTGAAATTCCTTACACTAGCATAAGTCGATCCTATACCGATTGAGCCAACTACGGTAAGCAGCTCCAGTTTCTCGCTTAGCTAATAATAGCTAAAACACGTACTACAAATAGTACGGTCTAGAACAACCAAAATCCTTATCCTCCAGTAGGTTGTCGACATATTCAACCTTAGTTGTCCGATTCAACAATCGGGGCTACTAGAGAATTAATATTCTCTGCTCTCAGATCTCATCCGCAACATATCACTAATCGCTCATATGAACGATCACGAATAAGATAGATTGACAACATGTCAATCCAACTAAACCAAGTCTACATATAGCTATCCAATATGAATATAAGATCCCACCAAGCTGGGATAGTCCAACCAATCCAAAATCTAATACTGAGCACTAAAGTTCAGATAGTACTAGAAAGATATACCTTTTGCCGCCTGGAGAAATCCTGTCGCTGCCAAGTCCCAAATTGTCGTCGCATCGCAACCACGGCCTTAAAAATCCGTAATGTACTCGGATGAATAACATCAAACCCGAGCTCTGACACCTACCAGTACAGTGTCAGATTTAAATTCCGAGAAATCCACGAATCGATGGTATCCCGCATCCTAGGCTTGATACCAAAAATACCAAAAATAAATTGGTATCAGATAAACCACGAAAATCCCATAAAACACGTAGGCATCGAAACCTACGCTCTGATACCAAAAATAAATTGTCACGCCCCGAGACCCTGGAGCCGCTGATCCAATAGAAAATCGGACAGCACCTCCCCTGTCCGGCGGAAAATTTACATACACACACAAGATACAAAAGCACACACAATATATATATTTGCACAACCACGCAGTTAAATGGCCTCAGGCCTCAAATCCATGCAGAAATAGCAGTTATATGACTATAACTATCGTAAAACTAAAATACGATCTCACCTGAGCTGCCAGGGGCAGGAACAAAACCAAAACCCCACGAAGTCCAACATAGGACTCAAAAGTACAATACCATCGAATAAAACAGAGATACATGTCTCAAAACATAGCAACGGAAGCATAGGAAATACTACAGGGTCCATAAGCAAAACAACGTAAAAATAAAACCAAGCAGAGCTCCTCTGGAGCTGGGGACTGGCGGCTAAGGCTCTCCTGGCAGTCATCAACCTGAAATTAAAATGTATGGCAACGGGGTGAGTCCATAACTCAGCGAATACCCAACAGATATGCATAGAAAGTTATACTGACAACAAGAGTCCCGCCAATACAGTCTCATATCAACAATAGGGAAAGACAAGTACTGAAGATACTAAGTAGATACATACCTGAATCCATCTAACATGGAAAGAGGGTAATAAATACCAAATGGAACAACAATAGACATATAAGCAGGATAACAAGTCTCCAATATATGCAATGTCAAACAAGTGCAACAATCAAGTGCAGCAAACAATGCACGATGCAAAGTATGCACATGGTGCAATGACATGTGTCACCCCCTAGTCCCAGTCAGGATATCGTCCACGACGTCCGCGTGGGTAGAGTTGTGACAAACTGTACGCACCCTGCCATCACTGCTCCTGAGTGACCGGGAGGACAGGATGCTGGCGGGGGACCACCCCCCTACCCCAAGCAATGGGGGAGCTCCGCTCTCATCTCCTCGTGGCTCAGTACGAGAAGGGACCCCTGGCTGCTACCACGCCCGCGCTCACCCTCCTCATAGTGGTCGAACGGAGCAATACAGGGCAAATGCACACATCGACGGTATCCACTAACCCATGAGTGGCCGTGCGTGCATATCATGTACCGGAAGACGATTAGGCTCAACCACAAGGGAGTCGCTGATCGCCGGCATGCAACAGTGCAAGGATGGTGTATGATAGATACACATACCTCCCTCCCCAAGTCCTCAGTATACTAGGTCTCAGTCTGAAATCCTACAACAGGAAATACAGGTAACCTACAAGGTATACTGGCCTGAAACTATAGATCTCTCAAGGTCAAGTGCACGAGGTATATCCCGATATCTAAGCATACATACAGATATGACAATACCTGAGACCGAAGGGAACCAACAACATGATAACTCAGGGATAAACAACAAGTATCTAGAACAAGAATAAGAAGCACGGATAACATAAAATCTTACTGCTATCTATAACAGTCTATGCATAACAATATGACAATATCATAAAGGATAAGTCAAAGGGTACCCGCCTCCAAGAGTGTAGTCCGCATCAAATGAGATAGAACCACCCGTCCAATATAATCCGCAACCGTAAAGCAAATCAAGTCCCTGTATCAGGGATAGATTTAATTAGCTATTTCACAAATAACAACTAGCTAATTAATCCCTAATCCATTTTAGGGTTAACCTAATCCATTCTAGGGTTTAACCCAGTTGTCCCCTTTCTTTTAATTACGTCTGATTAAATAGAACAGTTTCTAATTACTTCTCGTAATTGAAATTAGGTCCAACCCTCAATCCCAAGTAGCATAATGAACTACACCAATACCAAATAGCTAATGTAGCACAACCTCATTAGGATCGTTCTAATCCTAATGATAAATCCCAAATTTAACCGAATCATAACCTCTCCTTCATAACGAGACATGATCCTCAATTACCCTTAAACCTATCCTAATCATGCTAGATTAGGATTTACATGGTGTGAAACTAATCTATTCTTAATCAAACTCAATACAACCACCCAAATTTACAGTAGCAGAGTTAATAACCTAACTCTAACTGAATCGCAACAAACACCAATTACCTCTTATCTCATTACCTCAAATTTCAGGCCTTCACAGCAACAAACTGAGGAAAATGGATTCCAAGTCTACTGCAGCCAATTTCAAGCACAGAACATAACTCTGGAATTTTCCAGCCGAGGAATCAAACTCCAACTCACAATCTATCAATTGGATCGAATCTTGAGTATGGAAGTCCAACAAAACGCAGCACAATAATAAACCCAAACCATCCATACTTTACCTGGAGTTCTTGTGCAGGCAATACAACCAGCTCCAATTGTAGACCTTCACAGCAAGATTTCCTCAGGCTAATGCCAGGGATTGCTCGCCACCGACGGCTACAAGCTCAGGAGAACAGATCCATCATTCACCGATCCAAATCGTAGAGACCCCTCTGAGTTGAAGAATTTAAAACCCACATCACATTGAACTGATCAGGTTATCAACACCAGAAACTCATATCTTTCAACCACTTACCAAAAGCCATCGGGAGCTAGCCCTAGGATCAAGCTGCGCCGGCGGGGAAAAGATATCGACAGGCGCAGCTGACTCGCGGCAACGTCGTGAGTGCGTCGCTAGACCCCAGAGGAAAGCCGTCGGCGAAGAGTAGCTCGCCTAGGTCGAGGAAGAATGGCTCGGCTGATGAGATCGGGGAGAAAGGAAACGGGTGAAGGGAAGAACAGTGACGACTTGGCTTCGATCGGGCGTCAACAACGAATGCGGCGGAAGCGAGCCCTAATCGGCTCTTAAGTTGGCCTTTTTGCATTTTGGTCCAGCCATTTTCAGCCTAATCGCAAGAACACCCCTAGGGCTTAAGGTTATATACGCTATAGCCCTTGTAACTATTCGTTTTATTACATTTTGGTCCCTAAATTTGAGAAATTTGCATTCTAGTCCTTAAGGTTTAGTTTTTATATCAATTGAGTCCCCGAAACTCTAGAAATTTTCCCGAAGAATTTTCCAGAGCGAGATAAAAGTGTCGGATTCAACACCTATAGTGGTACTGACGAACAACAACCTAGGTTGGGTAGCCTCAAATCCTGAAGCATCAGGGCGACTGATCAAGTGGACTACCGAGTTGAGTGATTATGACATCCAATATCAGCCTCGACCAGCTATCAAGGCTCAAGCTCTAGTTGACTTCTTAAGCGAGCTGCATTCAGATGAGATTGAAGAGGCGTGGTAGATATATGTGGATGGTTCGTCCGCTCGGTCGGGAAGTGGGATCGGTGTTCTGATGGTCTCTCCTAGCGAAGAGAAAATGTACCTGTCTGTGCGATTGGAGTATCAAGCCACCAATAATGATGCCGAGTATGAGGCCATCATATTTGGATTGCAGGTCGCTAAACATGTAGGGGCGGCCCGAGTGATGCTCTATTCAGATTCTCAACTAGTTACGCAACAAGTGGTTGGAAGGTTCGAGGTCAACAGTGATCAGCTGCAGTCTTTCGTAGAAGCTTATGAGAAGCTTAGGGCTGAATTCAAAGAGGTACAAGTGAGGAAGATCCCAAGGGAGGATAACTTCAAGGCGGATGAGTTGGCTAAGCTGGCTAGTTCAGTCGGCTCATGGGTGCTTCCTTAGGCGGGCGGTCCGGCGCTGCTAATCATGCAGATAGAAAGACAGGCTGACCTGGAGTTGGAATCCGACTGGCAACCCCGATTATCATCTACCTCACCCGGGGAACCTTACCGGCTGACCGCGAGGAGACTCAGTGGCTCAAGAAGCACGTGTCCGGATTCACCCTGGTCGGCGACGCCCTCTACATGAGATCGTTTTCTCGACCTCTCCTCGAGTGCCTAAACGAAGAGGATGTTGATTATGTCTTGAGGGAAATTCATCTGGGGATCTGCGGACACCACGCTGGCGCTCGGGCGACGGCTCGGAAGGCGATAATGTCAGGGTATTATTGGCCCACCCTGCAGAAAGATGTCAATGAGTTGGTCGCCAAATGTTTATTCTGCCAGAAGCACCAATGCCTGCCCCACCGACCCACAGAAGTCATGAAGGCGTCAGTAGTCTCTTGCCCTTTTGACCAGTGGGGCATGGACATCGTAGGACCATTCCCGACTGCCGTCTCTCAGAAGAAATATTTGCTGGTGGCAGTCGATTACTTTTCCAAGTGGATAGAGGCAGAGGCCCTATCGCGCATCACCGAGCTGGCGGTAATGAAGTTCTTGTGGCGAGACATATTGTGCCGATATGGAATCCCACACAAGCTTGTCTCGGATAACGGGAGACAGTTTCAAGGTAGGAAGATACGAGAGTGGTGCGCTAAGTATGACATCAAGCAGGATTTCACCTCTGTGGCCTACCCACAGAGCAACGGCCAAGCAGAAGTGGTCAATCGAGAGATTCTCAGAGGGTTGAGGACTAAGCTCGACCACGTTGGCGGAACATGGGTAGAGGAGCTCCCAAGTATCCTATGGGCCTTGAGAACCACTATCAAAGAAACAACTGGATGCACACCTTTCCAGCTGGTTTATGGAACTGAAGCAGTGATCCCGGTTGAGGTCGGGTGTGAATAGAGCTGTCAAACGGGCCAACCCGTGGCGGGGTGGGTCGGCCCATGGTGGGCCGACCATTTGGCGGGGTGGGGCGGGGCGGGTCGATCCGTCATCTAGGCGGGTTGGAAAATCCCCAACTCAACCCAATCCAAGGCGGGTCGTGGGTTAGGCGGGCCAACCCGCGGACCCATCAAAATATTTTTAAAAAATTAAAAAAATATTTAAAAAATCATATATTTAGATTTCATCAATCAAATATATTAAGAAATATATTTTTTAAAATATAAATGGATACAAACGAGTACTCATGTGATGAAAAATATTATTTTTTATTTCAAAATAATAACAAAGAAAGATAATAAATTGTCATAAAACTTAACTAACATGTGATTCTCAACTCGCGGGCCAACCCAAGCCCATCACGGGTCGACCCGTGCTGGTCGCGGGCCTAGGCGGGTTGGCCCACGGCGGGCTTGGGTTGCTTAAATTCTAACCCAACCCGCTTAAATTGATTGGCGGGGCGGGCCAACCCGACGGGCCCAACCTAAATTGACAGCTCTAGGTGTGAATCGAATCGAAGGGCGGCATATGATGATGATAATCCGGAAAGACGGCGTTTGGAGCTGGACCTAGTCAACGAAATTCGAGACAGAGCAGTGGCTCGGATGTTCGCGTATAAGCAGAAGATGAAGCAGAGGTACGATCGAAGGGTGCTGCCCAGAGCCTTTCAGGTGGGCGACCTTGTCTGGAAAAGAATCAAGCCAGTGGGAGACTTGAGCAAACTGGAGCCGCAGTGGGGAGGACCCTTCAAAGTTCCAGAAGCTCTCTTTGGGAGCCTATTACTTAGAAAATGAGAAGGGAAAAAGGTTGGATCGACCTTGGAGTGCGATCCACCTTCAGCCCTACCGGGTCGCCAAGTGAAAGGTGATGATGTAAATGTAAAACACATCTGACAAGTGGAAGCGCATGATCCTTATCCCGCTCACAGATGTATCAGACTCTCGAGCTATATTTTCCGCAGCTCGGCTGCTCAGTAAGACGCGTGGCGTCCCACGCTCCCTGAGTCATGCCTGACTGTGTGCGCCAATTTCCCGCAGCTCGGCCTGACCGACTGTGTGTGCTATATTTCCCACAACTCGGCTGCTCAGTATGACGAGTGGCGTCCCACGCTCCCTGAGTCCTGCCCGACTATGTGCGCCAATTTTCTGCAGCTCGGCCTGACCGACTGTGTGTGCTATATTTCCCGCAGCTCGGCTGCTTAGTAACACGCGTGACGTCCCACGCTCCCTGAGTCTTACCTGACTGTGTGCGCCAATTTCCCGCAACTCGGCCTGATCGACTGTGTGTGCTATATTTCCCGCAGCTCGGCTGCTCAGTAAGACGTGTGGCGTCCCACGCTCCCTGAGTCCTGCCCAACTGTGTGCGCCAATTTCCCGCAGCTCGACCTGACCGACTGTGTGTGCTATATTTCCCGCAGCTCGGCTGCTCAGTAAGACGCGTGGCGTCCCACGCTCCTTGATTCCTGCCCGACTGTGTGCACTAATTTCCCGTAGCTCGGCCTGACCGACTGTGTGTGCTATATTTCCCGCAGCTCGGCCTGACCGACTATGTGTGCTATATTTTCCGCAGCTCGGCCTGACCGACTGTGTGTGCTATATTTCCCGCAGCTCGGCTGCTCAGTAAGACGCGTGGCGTCCCACGCACCCTGAGTCCTGCCCGACTGTGTGCGCCAATTTCCTGCAGCTCGGCTGCTCAATAAGACGCGTGGCGTCCCACGCTCCCTGAGTCCTGCCCGACTGTGTGCGCAAACTCTTGCTTTGCCAGCAAGTTATAAGTGGACCGGCTTTCCACGCCCCACTTGGTTCAGTGTCTCCAATCGGACGTGTGGCGGCCCACGTTCCTGAGAATCGGCCTGAGTTAGTGGTTGAACTACCACCTTCTAACAAGGCACATTCATCCCCCGACTCGATCTTGTGCACGGTGCAGGGCGACCCACACCCCCCCCCCCCCCGCTTGTTACTTGCCGAGTGTGCTAAATCGGACAACCGGAAGTTAAGGCAAGAAACATCCCTTAAACATCTGGCTGACTGGGGTGCCCCCTAAGTCGGGACCAATCGGAAGACGGGCGGCCCGACAAAACCACCCGGAGTCAGCAACTCGGCCAGGACGATGCGAATGGCCTAGAAGGACAAGTTCCTTCAATCAATGCTTAGGCGTTCTCCCTGGCTCGAACCGCTCACCTATGACCGATTCGTCATTATGCTTAAGAGTGCCTCGTCCCTGCACGGGAGTATGAAATCTTCTGGTCTGGGTAGCCGCAAAGACGGAAAACCTAATACCCGCGACAACCACAGCAACGCGCAATGACTTGAGAGGAGTCCTCGCGTGGGTTAGTAACGTCGTTCGGGTGGTTGACTCGCAAAAACGACAAGTATATGCAAAGGGAAAGGTGGCATTTTATTATCAAGGGCGATTACAAGATGGATGCTTAGTCCCTCTCTAGCTAATAAAGATAAAATGACCGGACCTCAGCAGTAACCGCTCCTAACTCATGGGGCTCGGCTGGTCTTCTTCGGGGCCTGACCTCTGAGCAGGGAGTCGGTGTAGCCTTTGAGGCGCTGAATACGCCGCTGGACGACCTTGAGTACGGACGTCTGAACCGCGTATTTTTGCTTAAGCTCGCGGAGCTCTGCGGCACTAGCGGCCCGCTCCTCCTCTTTGGCCTTCAGATCGGCCCGCAGGATAGAGATGAGGTGATGTGCTTCGAAAGGTTGCGCTCTGAGCGTAGTCCACTCCTCAGAAATCCAAACTGGCGGCGCCGTCTGTTAACGAAAGAAGGCAAGAGTCAGAAGCAAAGAAAAAAGGGATGAGAACAACACCTTTCATGAATTTGGGGGGGGGACAGGTGTAGATGCTCTCGCCCGAGCAGAGTTTCCAGGCTCTTGCCTGGACAGGGCTTCAGACTTCCTGTCCAAACCATCACTTGAACACGAGTCACTAGCCAGTGCCCCATGCAAGGCGGCACTAGGAGAGACTGGCCCAGGAGAGCTGGTGGCAGCATCCTCACAGAGGCCCATAGCCTGGGAGAGGATGCTCCAGGAGAGCCTCCCCGGACTGGCATTGGCTGAGATAGGAGGCATATGATAATAGCCCCTCCAGCAATAGTCGAGCCAGTATTGCCAGCCGGTCGGCATACAGAATCACTCTGAGTCGAATGGCGAGGGACAGTATGAACACCTCCCTTCGAACTCCCCGCGGGCGCGCCCCTCCAAACCCTCCTCAAGGAAGTAGCGAGAGAGGAAGCCCTCGAGAGTTGTAGTGCTCGGGGAGACTACCCTCGTCGGAAGAGGGCAGACATTAACTCCCTTAGCGGAAGAGAACGCTCGAGACAGACTTCCCGACTGCGGAGCAGCAAACTCGCGAATCGGCGGGGAAGGGGATACCTCGGGGGCAAGAGGAGTGTGCCCCGGAAGGGGGCTCACACGGGAGGACAGAGGCGCCGCGGCAGTAGCTTCTGCAGAAGTCGGGGCCCGAGCTCGCTTCACTCGGCGAGGAGGAGCGGGAGTGCTATGTGGAGATGAGAAGACAGCCGAACGAAGCGCCTGAGGACGAGTTTCCAGTGGGAAGTCGCTCGTATCAGGGACTCCCGTACGAGGAGCTGGGCACTTCCATTGGTTCCTTCCCCTTACGCGAAGTGCCCTCGTGCGGGGAAGTGGTGGGTCTGAATATCCGGGGCGAAAGAGGTGAATCAGGAGGGAGCATCGTCTCAAAGAACTCCCGGTCAATCTCCTCTGAGGAAGAAGAATATGAATCGTCCGAGAGAGCATAGAGCCCTCTCAGGGAAAAAACCTCTTCAGAAGAGTCGGTAGACATGCTGGGAGAGGGACGAGGAGTTCGGTTCCACGGGCTTTCTTCGGAAGCAAAGATGGCAAAGGCCGCCTATGTATAGGAGGAGGAAAAATATCTCAGTCGTCCGTGGGAGACCTTGGTAAACCGCAAGATCGGACGGTAGTCACGCTAGGGGAAGGCGCGGAAAAGTGGTAGAGCTGGAGTAAATGCGAAAGGGCTGCTCGACGCCCGGAGCATTTATGATAGGTGATGAGCTACCCGACGCGTCGAGTCGCCCGAGTCCTGTTCCATCACTCATTAAAGTAGACGTCTGAGACTGAGATACGGATCACTCCGATGGGACGGGGCAGAAGGATTCGCATAAATGGCCGGCCCCGTCAATCCCTGGGCTTTGGGCCTGGCTGGTCGCGTGGCGGCCCACGCTCCCGGATTTCGGCCCAACCGAGCAGCCAAACCTCGTAAGCAGGTCTGACCCCGCTGGTCCCTTGGTTCAACGATTTACGCAGTAAGGAAGCGTCCTGATCTGAGCGCTCCGTTTGACGATCCTGGGGATCGCTAACAGGTCGGCAAAGGGAACAGGCCTGGAGGTTGAGGGGGAATGAAAGGTTCCAATCGCAAGGTAAAAATGTTCATCGCCCAAAACCATCACCCTCAACAGTACACAAAAAGAAAGGCAAAAAATGCAGGAGGCTTGACCTTCACTTGAATGGCACATCAGTCATGCTGGGCAAGTCCTCACACATGTCCTCAAGACTCACTGCTGTGGGAGGCAGATTGGGAAGCAGATACCCACCAAACCTGAGTCGACGGACGATGTTCAGCCCTTGCGGCGCCATCACATCCATGAACCGTTTGGCGATTTCGGCCATATGGGTAGGGGCGTTGAGGCACTCAAGCCTGTACTCCTCCTGGCGGGAATCTTCGGTCTCTTTGTAAGATTGAAGCGTCATCAGCTCCGATCTGGCCGCCTCCCATTCGGACCTCTCCTTCCTTAGCCGCTCAAGCTCTTCCTTCTGAGTTTGCAGCAATTGATCTTTGGAGGAGAGCTCCATGGATAGCTCCGTTATCTTTTGTGACTGGGTCAGAGCATCAACATCTCTGGTCTCCAGCTGAGCCCGAAGGGAGTCGAGGGCGACTGACGCCCTCTGAAGTTCAGACTTCGCGTGGGCCGACTCGGCCTGGGTTTCCTTTTGTAAGGCTCGCGCTTTCCGCTCAGCGTGCTTCAGGGTAGAGAGCCTGATGTTTTCTTGGGAAGTGACTTGTTGCGCCGTCTCAACTTGGCCGCGCGCCACCTCGAGTTGCTCCCCCGAGTGTGCCAGTTGATCTTGCAGAGCCCGAACCTCCTCTCGTAGGTGGTTCAAGGTGGGCTCGTCGGCAACTAATTGGGAGTGCGCCAGCTGCATTTGCAGGCGCTTCACCTCCCTTTCGGCCTTAGTCCGTGCTGAGCTCTGGGCTAGGAGGGACATAGAGATGCCATGGCAGTCTCCTACGAACTGCAAGAGGAACGCTGTTCCTAGGAGTCAGAAGTAAAAGGTGCAGTGGAAGACCTAGATCGTCTGCACATACCTGAGTGGCCTTAAGGAAAAAGACGTCGGCTCTGTTGCGAGAGCCCCGAAAGTAGGACTCCTCGAACCCTTGGGCATAGCGATCAGCTACCGACCCGTACATGCGCAGATCCTGGTGGTGCTCGGGCAGCTCGCCCGGGGGGTATCTTTAGACGACGGTCTGCCCGAGAGGGCACCAAGAGGTGCATCATCAGGTCCTCAGTCGGACCCTCGGCAGAAGGGGCCCCTGATCGGACAGACATCATGGTGTCGGAAGTGTTGGAGGTGGCAGAAGGGTTGGCGGGCGATGTGTTGACGGAAGGATCGGCCGCAACAGCGGGGTCAGGGACGATGACAGAAGCAATTGCCGGTAGGCAAACAAGGGAGTCTTCAATGGGAATGGCGGCCGGGGAGCCAACAGCGGTGGCCACGTAGGGCACAATGGCCAAAGAAGCAGAGCGGGCTTCTGGCTCGAGAGCTGCTCTCTTTTTCTTCTTCTTCTTCTTCTCCAGACGTTTGCTGGAAGAAGGGAGGGACGAGCCCCTTGTTGGGGAGGACGCTCGTCGGCGTTTGGAAGGAAGGCGCGGTGGGACAGTTGCGGACGGAGTGGTCTCGGAAGCAGTGGGGACCGTACAGTCGGGGTCGGGTTGGCCGAGACGACCTCTGATACAGTACCTCTTCTAGCAGCCAACATAGAGGCAATCCGAGTCTGTAGGTCGGCCCTATCTAGCTTGAAGCCTCCCTTCAAGGTAATAGACAGCAGTAGGGAAACTGTGAAAGCAAAATAGGTTCATGCATGACTAAGAGATATACCTGGTAGATACCGGGAGACTTACTAGCGTCATATAGAGAACGGGTGGGGCTCGGACTAAGACCGAAGGTGGAAAGAATTCCCTCCTTTAGCAGAAGTCCGCCGTGGAAATGCCTGTCCTCCAGTTCGGCGTTGACATTCAGGTAGGCGGCAGAAGTGTGATAATGTCTAGGGAGAGTCTCGGAAATGGGAAGTCCCTCGACCCAAGTGGTGGGCCAGCCCGGGGAGGGGATGGGCCCAATGAAGAAGTACCGTTCCTTCCAGCCCTTGTGTGAAGTGGACATGTTCAGGAGGAAGGAAGCCTTGGATCGGGCCTGGAAGAAGAAGTCGCCTACTTCTTGCTGTTTAGGGTAAAAGAAATAGTGGAAGTTCTCTGGTACAAGGGGAATCCGGAGAAGTGAGAAGACGATGGCCGAGCCACATATCAAACGTATGGCGTTGGGGGCTAGCTGAGATAGAGGAATCTGGAAGTAGTCGCAGACGGCGGCAATGAAAGGATGGACGGGGAAACGGAGGCCAGCTTGAAGATTATCCCGCGACAAGGCAATGTAGCCCAAGGGGGCAGAATTCGGGCGCGCGTGTGATTTAGGCAGGAGTAGGTGGTGGTCGGCAGGGATTAAGAAGTCTGATTGTATTTAAACCAGATCATGGGCAATGAGGGTGGTTATCATGGTAGAATACCAAGGCCGAGACGGGGGTGAAGATGAAGAAGAGGAGGCCATCGGAGAAGGAGGAGGCGAGAAGCTGACCAGCGCGATAAGTCGTCGAAGAAAGGCCGAGACGAGGCAGCGATTGCAACCCTAGCATCACTCAAAGCGGCGGAGGACAACGGGTAGCTTCGAATGTGTGGAGAAGAACGAGCAGGCGAGGGGTCTCACTTATAGAAGTAGGCGAGGAGTGCCAGTCGTCCGATGAACGACTGGGGGAAACGTGCCACCCATCCGAAGTCGTCTGATCAGACTCGGGCAATATCCGAGGCGACGAAATGCGGGTGCATTAGAATGTTCGCAATAGAGGACGGCCTACCCTTTCGAGGGGCGCGCCAGGCTCGGACCAGATTTGAGGTCCAGTCAGTCGGACTGTGTGCCTCCTTCGACCAGACTTGAGGGAGATGCTTATGATCCCGGGCCAGCTTGCGTGTAACCTGCCCAGGCAGCCTGGTGCTCAGCTAGCAGAAAAGGGGCCAGCGGGCTTGGGCAGGCCAAGGGCGTCAAGGCTCACGTAGTTCTGTAGTAGCCCGATCCTGAGTCGAATGGTCTAAGGCTCATCTAGGCTCGGCTCCCCGCTGACGCGTGGCGGCCCACTCTCCGGGAATAAGCCCGAGCCGAAGGAGACGTTACGCAGTGCCCCCATCGGCACCCTCATAGGCCCTCAGCCGACCTCGTTACTCAGTGCCCCAGTCGGCACTCTCATACGCCCTCAGCCCGCCTCATTACTCAGTGGTCCAGTTGACACCCTCATAGGCCCTCAGTCGGCCTCGTTACTCAGTGCCCCAGTCGGCACCCTCATAGGCCCTCAGCCGGCCTCGTTACTTAGTGCCCTATTCGGCACCCTCCTAGGCCCTCAGTCGGCCTCGTTACGCAGTGCTCTAGTCGGCACAACCACTCCCTGACACTGGACTACCAGAAGCCGTACGGGGTCGGCGCAGGACCTTGGTCATCCTGGTCCCCAGTGGAGGATATCTCGCCGAGGTATTGATCTGCCTGCCACACCTTGTCCCCCGTACCCCGACCACATGCTTTGGTGTCAGGTCGAGCGACGTCCAATGGCGTCAACCCTCAAGTTGACAGTGCCCCTTTCCTTAATATAACATATGTCACTTTACCCTGCCATCCCTGGGCATGTATTACCCTGTCCTCTCTATACGACGGCAGGTGGCAGGTGGCAGGCGGGGCAGAATCTGTCAGCTTCCCCGGCTACATATACCTCTCACTCCGCATTTCCCAGGTACGCGCGATAGTGTAATTTTCATACTGTTCTATTGCTTTCCATCGCCACCGTCGTGTACTGACTTGACCGTCGGAGTGTCTGGCCGGGGACTTTTCTCTGCGGGTTCTAATGGTCTTTGCCTCGCAGGTTGGAAGCGATCCAACTCGTCACGCCACCCCAGCGACCTCGCCCTTCTCGGAGACACACTCAGCTGTAGGGGCGTCCGGCTCACTTCGCGACAGGATCAAACATCATGCGTACATATCTACTATTTACATTTAATGTATTTTTCATCAAAATGTCCTGTTTTATATTAATTATTAAATGTAAAATAATCTTTTTAAATGATCATTTATTGTAAAGTTATGATTGATAAGTTTTTTACCCTTTTTAATGTTATCATTCAATCAATTAATTACGGTCGTCATGAATGTTTTCCTTGCTGGCTCGTACATGAGTGAATTTCATGTGTTAATATGTGGTGTAAATTTCAGCGCCATAAGTGGGAGGTTTTTTCTTTTATATTATTTTTAATTAATCTATGTATCAACAATAAAGTATGTCTTTGTCTTTGTCCCTACTTGATCTTGATACCAACACCTTACCGCTTCACAATAAATGCTTTTATATTTTTTTAAAAAAAGATAATTATAAATAACAAATAAAAATAAATTAATTAATTAAAAATCATTAATTATATATATATATGAAAAATAGTTCAAACGTGGACTTTTTAAAATAGTTTTTCCAAAATTAAATATTTCTTCACCATCTCTTAAATTATTTTTCTCGCTCGTAGTCAAAAAAATGATATACTACGGATTATTTGTGACACACCCTTACGGACTCGGGGCACCTAGATTGAATCTAGGCTCCCCAATTCAATCAAAGCGTTTGGAATCCAATGCAAGTATATATATTTTTTGTTTTTTTAAATTTTTTGAGGATATATTATATGTATTTAGGTTTAAAATTTTAAGATTTAAGAATTATATTATAGTGAATTTAAGCTAATAAGATTTTTTTTTCTAGGGTTCAGTCTTCCCTCTTGGGTTATAGTGTTAAAAAAAAAAATTAGATGCTCATGGGAATATTATATGTATTTAGCGTTTAAGATCTTAGGATTTAGGAGTTGAATTATAGTAGGTTTAAGCCAATAATATTTCCCTTCTATGATTCAATTTTCTCTCTTGGGTTATAACGTTTAAAATAAAAAATTTTAGATATTCATAGGGTATATTATAAAATTATGAAATTGTTATTTAAAAAATTAAAGAAAAAATAATCGAGGTGCTGGATCGTTTTTTTTTATTTTTTTAATAAATAATTTTTTAATTTTCTAATATACCTCGTGAATATTTAAAATTTTTTATTATGAACACTATAACCCAAGAGAAAAGACTGAACCCTAAAGGAAAATCTTATTAACTTAAAATTCACTATAACCAAACCTCTAAATTTTAAAATCTTAAATGCTAAATACACATAATATAGCTTGTGAGCATCTTAAATTTTTTATTTTAAACATTATAACCCAAGAGGAAAGACTGAACTCTAGAGAAAAAATCTCGTAGTCCCGTATAGGCTGGCTAGAGGGGGTGAATAGCCTTGCAAACAAACACTAGATTTTTTACAAATTTTTTGTAAAGATAGAAGTTAGTTAGCAAATAAATAGCAAAAAGCATAAACAAATATAAAATAAGAGGCCACTATATTTATTTAGTTGCAATCAAGGTGGTTGCTAATCCAAGGTGTTGAAAAACTCCACTAAATTACTCCTTCGTTGTAGGTGGAGAAGCCTCTTACACTCTTTAAAAGCTTAGAGAAAGACTAGGAAAATAATTATAACTTGTTGCTCTTTAATCATATCTTTAGGGGACTATTTATAGCCCAAAAAGTAAAGTTACCGTTGTGCTGACGTGACTTATAGGTACCCCAGTTATGATCTGAGACGCCTCAGATAGATAGAGTTTTATTCACTCAAGCAACGTTCACTAACGTTAATTCTACATCTGAGGCGCCTCAGTTCTGACCTGAGACGTCTAAGTTCCGAACTGAAGCGCCTTAGTTCCCTTTTTTACACAAGTAATTCTACACATCGGAGGCGCCTTCAAAAAATTGTGAGGCGCTTCGAACCTTAAAAATTTCAAGGTTAACCCTGATCGCTTGGTTGATTTTCGACCGTCCAGAGTTGAGCTCACCCGAACCGAACTCCGTCCTTTTCCTTGAACGGGCTTTCTCCCCGATCTCTCTCCCTTGAAAGTCGTGAACGCCCTTCTCATCCATCAGTATACTCTTCCATAGCTTCTTGTCCCTCGGATGCACACGCCATCTTTCTCACTCACTACATCTTCCGTTTGACCTTCCCCTTGAACAGATTTCCTCCTCTACTTCTCCTCCCTCGGACGTGATGCACACCCTTATTGTTCACTGGTATACTCTCCTATAATATTTTCATCCCTCGGTTGCACCAAGCCTGTCGGTCATCCTTCTCGAATGATGTGTCTTCCGCTCGACTTCTTGTGCTCCTAAGCTCTTGCACACTTAGACACAAAAATCAAACCAATCAGGACCTAACATGACTTGGTTGATCACATCAAAACTAACTCGGAGTACTTACAATCTTTTCTTTTTTGATGTGCATCAACCCAAGTTAGGTGGGGTAAATCAAACAAAAAAATAACCATAAGATAGATTATACAATTAAGTACATAAAATTTAGCAATTAAATAAATTTCAAATAAACCTCCTCTTAACCCCCAAAATTCTCCCTCTTTAATCACATCAAAAATAAAGATAAAATAAACTTTCTAAGGGGAAAAAATATTTTTCTGTGTAAGAAAACCTAGTTTGTCTTTGTTAAAAGCATAGAAGCTTAATTCATAAAAATTTAATTTTTAAAAAATAATTATCTGAGTATTTTTGAATTTAAAGGTTTGACTTTCGAACATTAATTCTTAAAAATTAGTCAAAAAAATCTAAAAAAATAATACAAGTAGATAACATGATTATCTATGATAAAAAAAAATTTCAAGCAATTTAAATCGTATCAGACCTGCTTTCCATAGATTTTTTAAGTAATTAAAATTCCAAAAATAATTTATTCAATTATAGCAAAAAAATCTAATTTAAAGCATGCAAATAAATTTAATTGGATAAGAAGGATTTTGGAACCCAATATAAATTTTTGCCTATTAGGTTTATCAAAAATTTAGATGAAATATAATTTTTAAGCACTTTTGTAATCTAGTCCTTATGATTCCTCAAATACCAATTCAGTCCTCCACTATATCTAATATTTTTAATTGAAACTTGTAAAAAGTTTGAGCATGAAAATTTTTTTTCAAAAATTTTTATATGATTCTTTCAAATTATCATTTTCATTTTAAAGTTGGTCTAAATGTTCTAGTGGTTTGAAGGTGATCGTTGGTCCGTAAGAGGAGGGGTGAATTGCCCCTGAAAATAAAAATTCTATTTTTTGTTTTTGCTTAAACAAAGATGTTAGTTAGTTCAAAAAAAAAAATTACAGCATATCATATAAAAACTATAACAAAAATAAAAACAATACTAAAAAGAAATAGGCAACTAGAATTTTACTTGGTTTCCAATCGAGGAGGTTGCTAATCCAAGACAGAATGTCGCTCGATTCTCCTGAATAAACTCCTTCGGGCGGAGAAGCCTCTTACATAATAAAAGCTCAGAAAAAGAAAAAAAACTAGAAAGACTTTGTTTGTTGTGAATGAATTGAATGAGTGATATGGAACTGAACTCTGTGGGTCTATTTATAGCCCTTGCCAATTCTATCCGAATGTTGACGTGGAACTATAGGGACGCCTGAGTGCTTGAGGGCGCCAGACACGTGGCTTGAGGGTTATCCGAAATGCAACGTTCGCAAACAGCTAGCTAGCAGATAAATATTGGCTCTTGGGCGACCCTATGCATAGGGGTGCCCGAGTATAATTAGTCAGCACCTTACTGACCAATTTTATGGCAGGTCTTCTTGGGTGATTTCTGGGCCTTCCAGAGTTAGGCTCATCCGAACTCTCCTCTGGTCTTCTCCTCGAGCGAGCATCCTCCCGGCTTCTCATCCCTCGAACGTCGTGCGCGTCCTTCTTTCTACACCGGCATACTCTTCCGCAAACATCTGTGCCCCTCGGATGTATTGAGCCCGTCGGCTCCCTTCCCATGTCATCCTTCTCGATCGTTGTATCTTCCTCTCAACTTCCTGCGCTCCTGAGCTCCTGCACACATAGACACATGGATTAAAAACCAACAGGACATAACTTGACTCGGTTGACTACATCAAAACCAACCTGGGGTACTTACAGACAACTCGTGCAAAAAGTTTCTATCATAAATTTAATACCTGAATATAATTGGTTTGGAGGAAGTTTACATACCTCATTTATCATTTCGTCTATAGACGCTCTTCCCTCATCGTTGTCATTTTCTGACATAGCTTCTCCTTCATCGATGCTTTCTTTCGGGGTTGTTTCATCATCTTTCGGTAGGTATTTGGCTAGTAGAGCTGGTCCGATAGTCTCTTTAGTGTCAAAGTCTTCTGAAGACGAAGAGTGCCCATCGAAGAGTCGAATTTAGCTACCTTTAATTTTTCATGGAGTTCTAGAATCTTGGTCCAAAGGGTTTTCGCGGATGTGTAAGACCAATTCTTTCGAGTTCCTCAGCTGGTAGTACGCTCAAGAGATAAAACTCGACCTTCCCATTTGCCATGAACTCGTCACTTGTTTTTCAGTCCAGCGGTGTTCTTTGAGTTCTTTTCCATTCTCGACCTGGGTGCTTCAAAATCAAATTTAATTGTTAAAAGAATATTGAAATCAATTTTAAAAAATACCTCAATGCATTGTTTCGAGAACGCAAATTCTCCCTCGAACTTCAGTGGATAGATGTTCGATCCAGCCATCATCTTATTGCTTTAGGAAGCGGTTAGTCCTTCTAAAGTGGGTTTAGCTCTAATACCAATTGTAGGTCCCATGTAGGTCGGCTAGAGGGAGATGAATAACCCTGCAAACAAACACGGGATCTTTTACCAAAGATAAAAGTTAGTTAGCAATTAAAATAGTAAATATCATACACAACTATAAAATAAGAGGCCACTATATTTACTTAGTGGCAACCAGGGTGGTTGCTAATCTAAGGCGTTGAAAAGTTCCACTGAATTACTCTTTCATTGTAGGCGGAGAAGTCTCTTACACTCTTTGAAAACTCAGAGAAAGACAAGGAAAATGATTACAAGTTATTATTCTTTAATCCTAGTTTAAGGGTCTATTTATAGCTCAAAAAGTGAAGTTATCGTTATGTTGACATGGCTTGGAGGCGCCTCCGTTGTGATCTGAGGCGCCTCAGATGGATAGAGTTTTATCCAGATAAGTATTGTTCACTAATAGTAATTCTACATCTAAGGCACCTCAATTCTGACCCAAGGCGCCTTAGTTCCGAACTAAGGTGCCTTAGTTGTGAATTGAGGCGCCTTAGTTCTCTTTTTCTGCACAAGTAATTCTGTACATCCAAGGCACCTTCAAAGAATTCTGAGGCGCCTTGGACCTTGAAATTTTCAAGGTTAACTCCGATCTCCGATCGCTTGAGCGATTTCCAACCGTCTAGAGTTGAGCTCACCCAAACCCAACTCGGTCTTCTCCTCGAACGGAATTCCTCCCCGGCTTTTCGTCACTTGGACGTCGTGCACGTCCTTCTCATCCACCAGTGTACTCTTTTGCAACTTCTAATCCCTCAGATGCACGCGTCATCCTTCTCGCTCGTTGTATCTTTCATTCGACCTTCTCCTCGAGCACACTTCCTCCTCGGCTACTCGTCTCTCGGATGTCGTACACGCCTTTCTCATCCACCGATATACTCTTCCACAGTCTTCTTGTCCCTCGGATACACCAAGCCCGTTAGCCATCCTTCTCAAATGTTGTGTCTTCCGCTCGACTTCTTGTGCTTCTAAGCTCTTGCACACTTAGACACAAGGATCAAACCAACCAAGACCTAACTTGACTTGGTTGATCATATCAAAACTAACCCGAAGTACTTATAAATCTTATTGGCTTAAACCCACTATAATCCAACTCCTAAATCTTAAAATTTTAAATCCTATATATATATATATATATATATATATATATATATATAATATTCCTAATTTTTTAAAAAAAAAAGTTACTACCTTAGCTTGGATTATATATATAGGGTCTGACTCACCTCCGCATCGTATTTCTACAACTGAGATGACTTGGGGCGCTTGGAATCATTGGGGTGCCTAGATTCATTTAGGGCGCCCTAGTGATTCTAGGCCCCTGAGTCGTCTTAGCCACGAAAAGACGCATGTAAAAACGAGTCAAGCATTGTATCATTTCTTTATATATAATATACTAGTGATCGCGTACACGTATTGCACGTATAATATGATATATAA
The DNA here is from genome assembly GCA_024364735.1 of Boesenbergia rotunda. NCBI lineage: Eukaryota > Viridiplantae > Streptophyta > Magnoliopsida > Zingiberales > Zingiberaceae > Boesenbergia > Boesenbergia rotunda. Next base: position 365,994 of record JAGFNQ010006648.1, read on the forward strand.
AAACGTATAAATTTTATCTCACTCTAAAATAATAATTTATTTAGTTAAAATTTGAAATTTTAATTTTGAAAATCTTAAAATATAATTTTAAATTAGAATTTGAAATTATATTTTTTAATTTGATAAATTATTTTCTAAAATATTAATTTTGGATTAAGATTTGATTTTTTTTAAAGATTTGTAATTATAGATTTTTCTTTTGAATTTGTATTTTTATGAATTACTATTTTATTTTCTGAATTTTTAGAATTTGAAAGATAAAAAAATTAAAATTACTAATAATCATTGAAATTCTTTTCGGTATGAAAAGAAAAAAGGACATTAATGTAATTTACTTTTGGGCTTCACCAAATCAACTGCGAGTTGGTTAGTAAAGAATCCAGATTCTTAATTAAATTATAAGATAGTAAGATATATATAATAAGACACGTAAATTTTATCTAATCTTAAGAGGAGAATTTATTAAGTTAAAATTTGAAATTTTAATTTTTAAATTTTTAAAATATAATTTCAAAATAAAATTTGAAATTAATTTGAATTTGATATATTATTTTTAAAAATTTTAATTTTGGTTTAAGATTTAAATTTTTCTTTTTAAAATTTATAATTATGGGTTTATCTTTTGAATTTATATTTTTAAGATTTGTGATTTTATTTTATGAATTTTTAAAATTTGATAAACAATTGAATTTTTGTCAGTGTGAAAATAAAAAAGAATATTAACATAATTTAATTTTAGATTTCACTAACCAATTGAGAGTTAGTCATTAAAAGTTCATATTCTTAATTAAATATTAAGATATTAAAGTGAAGAAACAATCTAAATCATCTATGTATATATATATGCGTTATATAATAAATTTTATCAAAACTATATATGATTAAAATTATTATATGATTATGTTTTAATTATTTAATCACTTTATTAAACTCCAACGGACGTATAATAGTTTAGTTTGGTACTAGTATTTATTAATCGTATGAGTATTTTGAAAGTATAAATGATTCCCATGACTTTCTAAAATCTATTTAGATATTAAAATTCCAACTTTGAACAAAAAACAATAATTTAGTAATTTTAGTTCGAAACTACTCTATAATTATTTCAAAATTATTTAATCATTTTTCTATGAAAACCAATAGCAGTTCGTTTGTTAAAATATGGCTATTTTAAATATTTTGTTAACTTGTTAAATATTTTTTAAAAATGATAAATTCTAGTCGTTAGATTTCAATCATCGCGAGCCATCTTTCCGGCCCAACCCATAACCTTTTGGCCTGTTCTTTTAATGTTGGTGAATGACCCAAAGTAAAGCCCAAAACCATTGGCATTTATTTTAATTTCTTTTAAAATTACAAATTACTTGTATAAGAAGAAAAATCAATAGTTATTGATTATAACTTCACTTAAATATATATTTAAAGTATTATTTTATACGAAAATGGCTTATAGGGTTCCAATATGATGAATTAGATGATCGATTCAGTGTAAAAATCATATCATCAGAAAATCGGAAGTATGATGGACGATCTAAAAGCATCAGAGTTCGATCCGTGAAGAAAAAATTATAAAAATTCGTAAAGATCAACGAATACGAAAAGATTAATACCTTATCATATAATCGGATTCGTGAGCACTTATAGACGACCTCCAGTTGAGGGGTTGAATAAGTATTTCATATTTTATTTTATTGTAAGGAGTTTTATTTTTATATCATAGTCATAACATCCACATCTTAATCAGTCCACGTATCATAACACTTATGAGGCGAACACTTATTAGCATTGTAATTATTTAATAATTATTTATGTTTCATATTAGATATTTTATATTAATCACATACGTGCACTCTTTTATTTAAAAATCGTTTTTAATTAATTATCTGCAAGATTCATCATTTATTTACCTTCTCTAGTTGGGCCATCCACATTTCACTTTGACCAACCTTCAATCTTAAATAAGGAGTCATGAAATTATACAAGGATGCAATTACGTAAATTAACCAATATAAAAGTCCTCTTTTGTTTATTATAAAATGTCCCATTTTATCTAAATGTTATATTACAATTTTCGTATTAACTAAAACTTGGCATACCCCAAAATAAAATTGAATTAAATTAAGGAGTAATAAGCCTATTTTTTTAATGAAAAAACAAATAAAAATTAAAGAAGTGCCCTTTGGCATCATCACCATAGGTCCATACCACCCACCGTAAAATGATATAGTTATCCTCAAACATATTATTCGATCGATTTTAATAATTTGATAATTAATTTTAATTTAAATTCTAAATCAATTAGACAGATTTGACTTATTCAATAATATTTATATTATTTTTATAATTGTTATAGCATGGACTTGACAGGTTCATTAGTTCATGGTATAATAATTACATTTTATAATTATTACAATAAAAATTTACCTTATTAAATAATATTCACATTTTATCAATTATAACTGCTATATCTATAACAACAACTGCAATGTTGTTATAAAGTGCACACTTTAGATATTTTAAAATGCCCTATTTGTCTAAATGTTATATTATAATTTTCATATTAACTAAAACTTGGCATATCCCAGAATAAAATAAGCGAGTAATAAGCCTATTTTTTCAACTAGTTCAACAGAAATAATAATTACCATAATTATAATTCATATTATACCATCTATAAAATCATAATTATGATAACATTACAGCTATAATTGTAACGGATAGAGATAAGTAATCTAAAAAAGACACATAATATGAGAAAATTATGTGGAACCATACTGGAAGACCCAAAGTTAGCCCAGCAAGAAGATCCCTGAGAGTGGATCGTGAAGGTCCCTGAGACCAGATAGGAAGGAGAGTCCCCGAGACTGGATCGAGAGGGTCCCTGAGACCAGATCGTGAAGAAGAGTCCCCGAGACTGTATTGGAAAGGTTCCTGAAACCATATCGGGAAGCAGAGCCCCGAGACCAACTCGGGAGAGTGGAGTCCAAAGAGTAGTTTAAGGAGCAGAAAATAGACTGGGAAAAGTTTCGGACCCTCTCTCTTCTGAATAGGAAATGCAGTAGGTAGTTATTGTCTGTAACGTATGATAATAATAGACTTAATGGTCGTGGTGGCTGTTAACAGCCTTCCTGAAAGGATAATAGTTGCTAAATTATAAACAACGGAGGACCATTAAACGGGAGGAAGGGAGAGAGGGCTTCAACTAGAGCCGCCCCTGGGCCAGGCAACAGCACCAGGCCAATATAGGGCACATATATATATATATATATATATATTATATATATATATAATTCTCCTCGGCGTCCTCGCCGTGCCTTCCCTTCCTCGCTGCGCATACTACGAGTCTTGGCGATGGCAAGACAAGTCCTCCCTGGCTCTCTCAGAGTCTCAGTGTCTCTCGGATAGACGGTAAGGAGATTAGCTTGGACGCGATCAAGAACGAAACGGTCGATCCGGTGAGTTATCAGATATTGTATCTTCATCTTGCTAGATTATCTGTTGGTTTCCTTGGTATTGTGTTGACATGTGATCGGATCGTTAATATATCGGAGATCCAGTTGGGTTCGCCGAAATCAATCAGCTTATTGTTTTTGTTTTTGCGACAGATGTGGAGTTTTATTAGAGATTTCTATTGAGATTTTTTTTTTCTTTCTTTTCGTTTTTATGTTCAATAATCAGAGTACACAATCAGTGCACATCACATTTAATTTGAACATAAAAACACAATCGTCACATTTATATATATCCAATCAGTGTACATAAAAAAACCCAGCACATTTGTATATATCCATTGTCTGCTTGGAATCAATATATTTCCAAACGGAATATATATTGAACACAAAAACGCAATCATCACATTTATATCTATCCATTGACCATTGTATGTACACTGATTTTTTCTTTCTTTCAGTTTTTATTAGCTTATTGTTCTATTGGGATTTCTTTCTCGGAATCAATACGATTTTTTTTTCAGTTAGACATGTCTTCTCAATTTGAATAATTAGTGAAATTGTTTAGAATAATTAGTGAAATTACTGTTCATATATGCCTTCTCATGTATGCTTTTTTCCCCCATCTTATGATTTTTTTTATGAGATACAAGAACTTTTTTTATTGGTTTGCTCTAAAACACAATTGAATTGTTATATTTTTTATAAACTTGTAGGATATCTGTATAAAGTCTTATATAAGTGGATTTCAAATCGAAGAAAAATTCTTCATATCAGGTTTTATTGTTCTTTGTTTATTGTCTATTGTTCATAATTATCTATCATCATTAAACAACTCTTTGGATATCAAAAAAGACAAAAAAAAAAAGAAGAGGAGATAACCCAAAGTTTAAGAGGTTCATTGAATAAATATTTTAATAAATAATCTCATAACACAACGGAAAACTTAGTTCAAATTTTAACTAATGAATCAAATGCAAATGAAGATTTTGTTGAAAATAAGAATGATGAAAATGAAAAATATGTGAGAAACGAAAGTGATGAGAATGATAAATTTATAGAAAATGAAAACAAAGATAATACATATTTTAAAGATTTGGATGAAACTGAAATACATAAAACTAAAGATATTGATAATTATTGTAATGATGAGCTTACAAACCAATATCAATGTTCAACACTTAGATATGATTTGAACATATTTGATCCAAGAGTTTGGGATAATCTTGATGCAAATATGAGAGATTTACTTGTGGAAAGAGGTCCTAAAAGAGAAGATATTCTTGAGTTTCCCGTAGATAAAGAATCTCGACACTTTGCTCATACTTACTATGTTCAAATGTTACCAAATGGTGAGACTCGTGATCGAAAATGGTTAGTGTACTCGAAAGAGTTAGACAAAGTATTTTGTATTTGTTGTAAGTTGTTTAAAGTAATGCACACCAAAAGTAATTTAGCAAGAGAAGGAGTTAATGATTGTAAACATTTATGTGACAAACTTAAACAACATGAAAATAGTGTTGAACACCTCACTAATTTGAGAGCTTTTGTTGAGCTACAAGTGAGATTAAAGAAAACATTGACAACTGATAAGGAAATACAAGAACAAATTAAAAAGGATACAAAACATTGGAAACATGTTATGCTAAAAATAGTTGTTGTTGTCAAATGTCTAGCTATACATAATTTGGCATTTCGAGGTACACATGACAAAATTTATGAAGATGGTAATGGTAATTTTTTGGGTCTACTTGAAATGATTGCAAATTTTGATCCAATAATGCAAAAGCATTTTCGACTCATTCAAGATAAAAAGATTCATTATCACTATCTTAGTTATAAAATTCAAAATGAGTTAATATCTATTCTAGCCTCTAAAGTCAAGAATGCAATAATTAGAAAAGTAAAAGAGGCAAAATATTTTTCAATAATTCTTGATTGTATACCGGATGCAAGTCACAAAGAACAAATGATTCTTATATTAAGATGTGTAGATATTTCAGATACTCCAATTAAAATAGAAGAGTACTTCTTAGAATTTATAAATGTAGAAGATACAACTAGTTTAGGCCTTTTTAATGAATTGCAAGTTGTTTTATGATCTTTAGAACTTGATATTGATAATGCGAGAGGGCAAGGTTATGATAATGGATCTAATATGAAAGGCAAAAATCAAGGTGTGCAAAGGAGATTGCTTGACATTAATCCTAGAGCATTTTACATGCCATGTGGTTCTCATTCTCTTAACTTAGTTGTTTGTGACATGACAAATTATTGTGTTAAAGTAAAATCATTTTTTGGAGCATGCCAATGTATGTACACCGTGTTCTCTAATTCAACAAAAAGATGGAATGTTTTGCTTGACTATATTGATGGATTAACTTTAAAATCATTGTCAACTACAAGATGGGAAAGCCATATTGAAACAGTCAAAGCAATACTAACTCAAGCTTCCCAAATCAGAGAAGCTTTGTTCAAATTAGCAGAAATAAGTGAAGATAGCAAATTAAGTAGAGATGCTGAAACTTTAGCATCTGGTGAACTTTCAAGTTTTAAATTTATATTAAGCCTTGTTATTTGACATGATATTTTGTATAAAATTAACTTAGTTAGAAAAAAATTACAATCAGAGGATATGCATCTTAATGTTGCTGTAAAACAATTATCTGGTCTTGTTTCCTTTTTTGAAAAATATAGAGAAAATGGTTTTGCTTCTGCTATGGTTGACACAAGAAAAATAGCACTTGATATGAAAATTGAGCCTGCATTTCCTATAAAACGTAAAATTTGTAGAAAAAGACATTTTGATGAGATTGCTAACACTGAAAGGGGAAATCAATCATCAGAAGAATCTTTTCGAATATATTATTTTATCTTAGTGGTTGATATTGCTCTTGGGCAATTGAAGAGTAGGTTTTAACAGTTGCAATATTTTGAATCTATATTTGGGTTCTTGTATGATGCTACAAAATTAGTTTCATTGGATGATGATAAATTGATGAGTTCTTGTGTGAATCTTGAAAACACTTTAAGAAATGGTGATACTTCTGATATTGATGCAAAATATATGTATTCAGAACTACAAGTTTTGCAAGTAATGTTACCAAGTGAATCTTATGAAGCAAATAAAAAATGGTCTTCCATTCAAATATTAGAGTTTTTAAAGACAATGGATATATTTTTAAATGTGATGATTACTTATAGGATATTATTGACAATACCTATGACAGTGGCATCTGCTGAAAGAAGTTTTTCAAAATTAAAATTAATAAAATCTTATTTATGAACCACAATGACTCAAGATAGGTTAAATGAATTAGCAATTTTATGCATTGAAAAGAATATTTTGGAAAACATTGACTATGATGCTATTATTGATGATTTTGCCTTTAAAAGTGTATCACAAAGGCATTTTAAATGAGTTATCTCTGTATTTTTTTTAAGGTATATTATAGTTGACAATTTAACTATATCCTCTGTTTTCATTCTCATTTGAAATTTTGTAAGTGTTTTTTTTTCATCCTTTGTGTTTTTTACATCGATTCAGATGGGCCTGGCAAAGGACGACAAAAATTGGATAGTGGAAGTTTGATCGATCAATCGATTGATGCCCAATTCACTAGTGGTCGAGTGCAGACCACCATTCTGGTATTTTGGAAGGATGGTTTGGTCAACACTGGTGGACTGGTCATTTTTTTGTTCTTCTGGTTTCTATGCTTGCAGTGTTTGCTCCTTTGGCATGCTTCAAGCGCGTAGGTTAGTGGTTATAATAATTTTTGATTCAGAACATTTTTCAGAAAAGTTGAGCTTTCATTTTCTTGAACAATTCTGTGTTTAACCAGGCTGATCCTTTATTATCTCTCTTTTGGCATATTCATTAAGGTACACATCTGCCTTGTCAGTTGCACTTGCAGTTGTTTTTGTGGTAATCACAGCAGGAATTGCTATTGTCAAATTGCTGGCTGGAAGCATTGCAATGCCCAAGTTGTTCCCTGACATCCCAGATTTGGCTTCTGTCTGGAACTTATTTACAGTGGTCCCAGTATTTGTGACTGCATACATCTTCCATTATAATGGTATTATAACTGAAATTCATATATAATTATTTGCATAGTTTTAAATTATTGTGTCTGGATGAAGCTTCCCTACATTTAAACAACTTTTCGTCTATTCTATTTTCTATAATCTACCATTTATTATCATGACAAACTGCTGATTCACGTTATGAATCCCTATTGTTCATCAAGAATTGTTCATATAACCTGAGAGGTTCTTTTCTATTGACTTGTTGTTTGTAGTTCACCCTATCGAAAATGAATTGGAGGATTCGTCCCAAATAAAGTCAGATGTAAAGGCATCTCTAGCTCTTTGTTCCACAGTTTGCATAGCCACAAGCTTCTTTGGGTTTCACTAGCCTAAATCTCAGAATAATGCTCTTGATATATGATTGGAAATGTATTCGATGAATAAAATTAATAAAAATAAATATTTAGAAGATAAAATTAGGGCATAATTTATAATTTCGCCCAGGGCCATTAGACAATAAGGACCATCTCTGGCTTCAACACCCAGGTGAAGGCTCTCGGTCACCATGAAAACTAAACTCTAATACTTTTTCTCGTTTGCTCCCTACTAAAGAGATCTCTGTGTTGGTGCAAGATGCATCAGTGATGTTTTCCTCTAGTGTTTTGATGTTTAACAATATACTTCAGTTAGTAATAAATGTTAGACAAGGTAAGGGTTAGTCAAAGTGATCAAGGGTTAAACCAAATAGGACCTTATGTTTGGTAGGGTAAACCCAGGTTTGATCAGGTTGATAAAGGGTTAGCCAAACAAGATCTGATGTTTGGCAGAGTAGATAATACCCAGGGTTGGTAAAGATGACCAAGGGTTAGCCAAACAGGACCTGATGTTTGGCAGGGTGATCAAACCTAGATTTAATCTTGTTAATATACTAAGGTTTGATCATTTAGAACAAGGGTTAGCTAAACATGATATGATGTTTAGCAGAAAATTCAGGGTTGGTCAGTTAGACCAAGGAGTGAGCCAAATAGGACTTGATGTTTAGTAGAAGAAAAGTCTAGTCAGGATTAATATGACTAGCAAAAGAAGTCTTTATCAAGGTGATGGAAAGTCCTAGTTAACCTAGGCATGAAGACCTAGTTTGAATAATTAGGCACCAAGTCCTGGCCGAGGGTTGGACACCTAAGACCTGACCAGACATCATCTCCCCTGTCCGGCGGAAAATTTACATATACAAACAACACACGCAATAATAATTTGGCCTCAAGCCTCAAAATCAAGACATAACATAACCATAACACAAAGTAAACCATACCTGACTGCGGATCGGTCCGACTTACAACAAAAACAACAAACACATAGTCCATGAGAGGACTCAAAAATACAATACCAAGACAAATGAAACGTGATACAAGTTCCATGACATAAAACAAATACAAACCAAATAATACGATATAAAGGAAACATAACTACGTGGAAGCACCCATCACTGGAGTCGTAGGGACCTGGGACTGGCAACTAGGGCTCCCTTGGAGACCAAACAACCTGGAAACAAAAATATGGGCAATGGTGGTGAGTCCAAATAAACTCAGAGGATACCGAAATAGATATGCATAGCAAGTTATAATAATAATAATAATCATGCTGATACAGTCTCGAGTATAGAGGATAAAGCATAACTAAAGACTAAGGATGAATACATACCAGAGTCCGTCTATCCTGCGGGTAGGTGTAATCAACCCCCTATATAGTATCGAGAACGATACACAATCCAAACGTGTATGTCACCTGTAAGTGCATGCCAAACATATATAGCACTCAAACACAATAAGCACCAACAAAGGTGCAATGCATCCTATACACTCGATGTAATGATCTGTTCTGTACGCACCTCAGCCACCACCAGACCGGTAGTCGGGTGAACAGGAAACAGACAAGCCAACCACTCATGGTTGCATAGAGAAGCCAAAACACTTGTGGCCTACAACATATGAAGCCCAACACTCGTGGCTATGCAGGTGTGACGCCCAACACTCGTAGCGATACTGTAGGACCGGTGCCGTCGATAGAGGGGGGGGGGTGAATATCGACCGTGACAACTTTCGTAAATATTTCGTAAAACTTCTGGACTCAGAGCGTTAGTGCAGCGGAAACATAAAAATAAAATAAAAGAAAGCAAAACAGGGGACACAGCAGGTTTATTTACTTGGTTCCCAACCCCCCAGGGTCAGTACGTCCAAGGCCTATGTACTCGGCGTTGAGTCCACTAATAGTCTCCTTTCCGGAATTTCCGGAGGCGGAGAAACCCGACTTACAGTGCAATATTACAAGCAATAATAAAGAAAAATAAATACTGTAATTAATTGCAAACCAAGCAAAAATGTGAAGCTCGGCCAATCTGGACCTCCGAAGTGCCGCGCACTTCCTCCTGGAGCCTCCCGGTCGCAGAGCCTCGTCTTTAGCGCGTTGTCGTCGGTCGGAATGAATAGAATCGCAGTTGGAAAGTCTGTTCGAAGCAGAGGGGTCGAAGCCCCTTTTATAGCCCTCCTGGGGGCGCCCTGGTCGACGGGGGCGCCCCGGAAGACTCGGTCAAATTTTATCCTTGCGCCTACCTCGCCGTAGGTGATAAGAACTTTGACCAGGGTGCCCCGGATGACTCGGGCGCCCCCTTGAGGGCTTATCCTGTGTTCTGGCTTCGAAACAGCAAAACAACTACTAATTAGGGCGCCCCGGACGCTCCGGGCGCCCCGGTTGACACCTGTTCTGCAAACACACGTTTGCTGCATGTATAGTACTGCCTAGGGGCGCCCCGGACGCTCCGGGCGCCCTCATGGACACCTGTTCTGCACACACACACAAGTGCACATCTTCTGCACTGGCTGGGGGCGCCCCCCATGCTGGGGGCGCCCTGGCTGCTGGTTTTCAGCCTTCTACATTTGCTTGCTTTGTCTTCTTCTCTTGGTATCTGCAAGATATATATATGCAAAGCAAGTATACATGAAATATTAATCTTACGAACTTGGTTCGGACTTCAGATTGGCACGCAATCCTAGGTCGAACCGACGCAAACTCTTACCCCCGAGAAAGCGCCTTTCACCTACTCCTTTCAGGAGATGGTTGCCGCCCGGTCCTTCGGGTGGACTTTTGCCTAGCCACCCTTCGCTAGGTCTTGGATACCAAGCATCCCTTCGCTTGGTGCCTAGCAGCCCTTCACTAGGTCTTGTTTCCCTGACAGCCCTTCGTCAGGTGCCCAGCAGCCCTTCGCTAGGATTTGTTCCCCTGACAACCCTTCGTCAGGTGCCTAGCAGCCCTTCGCTAGGACTTATTTTCCTGACAGCCCTTCGTCAGGTGCCTAGCAGCCCTTCGCTAGGTCTTTTCTTTCTGGCAACCCTTCGCCAGAGCCTAGCAGCCCTTCGCTAGGTCTTTTTCATTCTGGCAGCCCTTCGCCAGAGCCTAGCAGCCCTTCGCTAGGTCTTAGGGTTTCCATGCCTAGCTTAACTAGGACTTTTCTCAGGCTTAGGTTACTTCTCCTTCGCTCCCCTTTGTCTGTTCAACATATTACTGACTTAGGTACATTGTCAAACATTAAAACACATAAAGGAGAACATCATTGATGCAACTTGCACCAACAATCTCCCCCTTTTTGATGTTTGACAATAACTTAAGTTAGATTGGTTTAAGGGCTAAATTGCTATCCTTGGGATAGAATAAAAGGTATAGGTTTTGGGAGAGTAAAAAATATTCTAATTGAAAAAATTCTAACTTAAGCACTCTCTCCCCCTTTGTCATGCATCAAAAAAACTTGCATCAACAATAAAAAAACTTTGAATTTTTGTTTTGAAAATACTTAGTGCAATTTTGTTTTTAAAAAATTGCATAAATTTGAAAAATGCTCTAGGTTTAAAATATAAGTACTTTGAAAAGATGATTTGTAAGGAGTGCAAGTACTTTTAAAAGATTATTTAAATACCTTTTTGAAAAAGTATAAGTATATTTTTTGAGAAATTAAGTACTTAACAATACATTTGAAAATATTTTTTTTTAAAATTAAGAATATTGGTTTTGAAAGACATAAGTACCTTTTTTTGAAAATATTTTACTTGATTGAGTTTCTTTTCCAGTCTGACACCATCCTAGGAAACCTTGTTGACCACAAGGGCATTTCCTAAGTGTCCTGGAAAGTTTTCAAACAAGTAAATATTATGATAATATTTCACAAAGTATGTGCTGAAAAACTGTGTGAATTTTGAAGATCTAATATTTTACTTAACTTGGTCTATTTTCCAGTCTGACACTATCCTAGGAAACCTTGTTGACCACAAGGACATTTCCTAAGTGTCCTGGGAATTTTCCAACCTAAGTAACTATTATTTCAAAATCATTTCATAAGTCACACAAATTTTAACAAGTGGTATTTTGAAAAACATAGATTTTTAGTATTTTAAAAGCATGTAATTGAATAATTCTTTTAATTTGACCTCCCCCTAAACTTGACTCAGTCCTGGGAAGCTTGTTGACCACAAGTACTCTTCCTTTGAGTCTTAAGGTTTGATTCAAATCAAAGGAATTTTCTAATAATAAAAAATAGTTTAAGACTTGAAAAAATTTGACTCAGACTCCCCCTAAATCTGACACATCCTAGGAGTCCTTTTTAGATTATGAAGTGGACATTCCTCTGTGTCTTTAGGGTTTATCAGAATCAAAAGAACAGGTAAACATTTGATTTTTGCAATAGGTAAAATCTTTTTCGAAAAGCCACAAGTGATAACGATTAAAGCATGATTTTCGAAAAGATATTTTCAAATAATAGTAATGTTTTTAAAGTGCAGTTTGAAAAATATGAAAAGCACTCCCCCTGCATCAATGCCGTTTGACTCTATCTAAGTGCCCTAAGGAACTTTAGTGTTGTCCTAAGAGGCTTGTGTCTAATTGCGTGAGTCAATCAATTTTTGAAAACAATATACCTTTTTTGAAAAATGTGTAATATATATAATCAATCAGACAAGCATGAATTCCATAAAAACATTATTATGTTAAAGCTCTATTTTGAAAAATATATTTTTAGGAAAATATTCTAACAATTTTGAAAAATAATTTTGAAAAATATTTTTCAATGCATTAGTCCTTAACATCTCACCCATTTTAGATATATCAAAACAACAAGCATAATTGCCTTATAGGTGTATTGTGAGATGCTTGAATCATTTTCCATAAATTATTAAATCTAAGATTTAATTGAAATTTATGTTAGATTCGAATTTGATAAAAGATAATTTGAATTTGAATTTCAGAAATTGACTTCCAGGTCTTGGCGAGGCACTAGGCCTTCTTTGGTCGTAGCCTTATGGGATCATCCACCCTTTCCTTGACAAAGCCTTTTAATGAAATTTCATTTTCAAATTGAATTAGGTCATTTTCTGGTCTAACTAGCTTGGGTCTTGGATCGGTAGCTTCGGCTGGTTTCACCAGTCTAAAGAGACCAAGTAGACTTGATCTTATTAGAGTTGGTTTCCCCAACGTACTATCATCTCACCTCCTCCCAATACTATGTTGCCAAATTTCAATTATCTTTCTCTTATGACCTTTCTAAATTATACATAAAATTTAAATATGAATGACATGTCATATATTTTAAGGAAAATAGCAAATGCATGGCATGACAATTATGCATGAGTCAAACAAGTCAAGGCATTTTATTTTTGTTTCTAAAAATGTATCAAATTCTCGATTTGATATATATCGTGTGAACCTGCGAATATGTCAACCCACTTTGACATATTTGATTTTATTGAATTAATTGTTGCGGTTTGGGTAAGGTTTTAGTTTGGTTCAGGTTTAAGTGATTTAAGATCTTGATTGGATTTAGTTGAATTAAAATTGAGTTGATTTGAATTAACTGATTTAAAGTGAATTTAATTGAATTAATTTGAATTAAAGTGAATTGAATTAATTTGAATTAAGGCGAATTAATTGAATTAATTTGAATTAAGATGAATTAATTGAATTAATTTGAATTAAGGTGAATTAATTGAATTAATTTGAATTAAGGTGAATTAATTTGAATTAAGGTGAATTAATTGAATTACTTTGAATTTAATTGAATTATATGAATTAATTCGAATTTAATTGAATTATATGAATTAATTCGAATTTAATTGAGCTTAATTGAATTATTTAAGATTTAATTAATTAATTTGAATTTTTTAGGAATTAATTAATTTGAATTTGAATTATTAAGAATTAATTAATTTGAATTCGAATTATTAAGAATTAATTAATTTGAATAAGAATTAATTAATTCGAATTAGAATTATTAAGATTTGATTTGAATTTAATTAATATTTAATTAAGATTTAATTAATTTGAATTTAAATAATTAAGATTTAATTAATTCGAATTTAATTTGAATTTAAATAATTAAGATTTAATTAATTCGAATTTAATTTGAATTAATTTGATTTAATTTGAATTTAATTAGGATTTAATTTGAATTAAATTGGATTTAATTTGAATTAATTTGAATTTGGATTTAATTTGAATTAATTTGGATTTAATTTGAATTTAGATTTAATTTGAATTAATTTGGATTAATTTGGATTTAGATTTAATTTGAATTAATTTGGATTAATTTGGATTTAATTTGAATTAATTTGGATTAATTTGGATTTATTTATTTGAATTAATTTGGATTAATTTGGATTTAATTTGAATTAATTTGAGATTTAATTCGAATTAATTTGGATTTAATTTGAATTATAATGATTAATTAATAATTGTGGGTTTAAGTTCATCATTTTCATTATTTCAAAAATTTCTTCTTCTTTTTTGTCTTTCTTTTCAAGTTTCTCTAATAATTTTGATTTATTTGAATTTTTGTAATTTTTATTGATTATGGCCTTTATCTTAGAAAATTCTATTTCCTCCTCAAGATTAAGTTTTTCAATATCCTCACAGTAGGTGGAGTAAATTGGACCACTAGTTAAAGTTTTATAATAATATTCAATATTATCTATGATTAAGTTATTATCTAGGAGAATTTTATATTCAAAATTATCCTTAAAATTATCCTCAAATATATTTTCAATATTTTTAATATTTATCTCTAGATTATCTTTAAGAATTTTAGAATTAATTTCTGAATTAATCTTGAGATTTTCAGAATTAATTTCGGATTTATCCTTAGGATATTCGAATTTGAATTCGGATTTATCCTTAGGATTTTCAATTTCGAGTTCGGGATTGATTTCAGATTTAGATCCAGAATTAGTTGCATCATTATCTGTAGAATTATCAGAGTTTATTTTAGATTTAATATCAGAATTAATTTTAGCAATTATTGAATTGTTATTAATGATTAAATAATTTATTTCTGACATTTTAGCCATATTCACATTATGTAACTTATTATTTAAAATATCTAATTGACTATGCAATAATTCTAACTTCTCAGGAAAATTATCTAAATTATTAAACGACATTGCAGGAATTTGTAAAGTTTTTGGAACATACATTTTTCGTACCTTTGCCGGACATTTATTTTTGTAGTGTCCGAATTTTTCACACTTGAAGCATTGCACGTGATCCTTGTTTTTCCGGACTCCTGGCGCTGGTATCTCCTTTGCCGCCGGTGACGAACGATTCTTACGAGTAGGGCACTGATTTTTGTAGTGCCCTCTCTCCCTGCACGTGAAACAAATAATATGGAATTTAAAATTTGACATTAAAATAAATATACCTGATTCACCCCTGAGCTCCCCCTCAACTCCTGGCGTCGTTGCTCCGTCGGCGGTTAGTCCGGTGAAGAGCGGCTCGGCTCTGATACCACTTGTAGGACCGGTGCCGTCGATAGAGGGGGGGTGAATATCGACCGTGACAACTTTCGTAAATATTTCGTAAAACTTCTGGACTCAGAGCGTTAGTGCAGCGGAAACATAAAAATAAAATAAAAGAAAGCAAAACAGGGGACACAGCAGGTTTATTTACTTGGTTCCCAACCCCCCAGGGTCAGTACGTCCAAGGCCTATGTACTCGGCGTTGAGTCCACTAATAGTCTCCTTTCCGGAATTTCCGGAGGCGGAGAAACCCGACTTACAGTGCAATATTACAAGCAATAATAAATAAAAATAAATACTGTAATTAATTGCAAACCAAGCAAAAATGTGAAGCTCGGCCGATCTGGACCTCCGAAGTGCCGCGCACTTCCTCCTGGAGCCTCCCGGTCGCAGAGCCTCATCTTTAGTGCGTTGTCGTCGGTCGGAATGAATAGAATCGCAGTTGGAAAGTCTGTTCGAAGCAGAGGGGTCGAAGCCCCTTTTATAGCCCTCCTGGGGGCGCCCTGGTCGACGGGGGCGCCCCGGAAGACTCGGTCAAATTTTATCCTTGCGCCTACCTCGCCGTAGGTGATAAGAACTTTGACCAGGGTGCCCCGGATGACTCGGGCGCCCCCTTGAGGGCTTATCCTGTGTTCTGGCTTCAAAACAGCAAAACAACTACTAATTAGGGCGCCCCGGACGCTCCGGGCGCCCCGGTTGACACCTGTTCTGCAAACACACGTTTGCTGCATGTATAGTACTGCCTAGGGGCGCCCCGGACGCTCCGGGCGCCCTCATGGACACCTGTTCTGCACACACACACAAGTGCACATCTTCTGCACTGGCTGGGGGCGCCCCCCATGCTGGGGGCGCCCTGGCTGCTGGTTTTCAGCCTTCTACATTTGCTTGCTTTGTCTTCTTCTCTTGGTATCTGCAAGATATATATATGCAAAGCAAGTATACATGAAATATTAATCTTACGAACTTGGTTCGGACTTCAGATTGGCACGCAATCCTAGGTCGAACCGACGCAAACTCTTACCCCCGAGAAAGCGCCTTTCACCTACTCCTTTCAGGAGATGGTTGCCGCCCGGTCCTTCGGGTGGACTTTTGCCTAGCCACCCTTCGCTAGGTCTTGGATACCAAGCATCCCTTCGCTTGGTGCCTAGCAGCCCTTCGCTAGGTCTTGTTTCCCTGACAGCCCTTCGTTAGGTGCCCAGCAGCCCTTCGCTAGGATTTGTTCCCCTGACAACCCTTCGTCAGGTGCCTAGCAGCCCTTCGCTAGGACTTATTTTCCTGACAGCCCTTCGTCAGGTGCCTAGCAGCCCTTCGCTAGGTCTTTTCTTTCTGGCAACCCTTCGCCAGAGCCTAGCAGCCCTTCGCTAGGTCTTTTTCGTTCTGGCAGCCCTTCGCCAGAGCCTAGCAGCCCTTCGCTAGGTCTTAGGGTTTCCATGCCTAGCTTAACTAGGACTTTTCTCAGGCTTAGGTTACTTCTCCTTCGCTCCCCTTTGTCTGTTCAACATATTACTGACTTAGGTACATTGTCAAACATTAAAACACATAAAGGAGAACATCATTGATGCAACTTGCACCAACAGATACAAGTATGTAGCCCAACACCTATGGCTATGCAAATAGAATGCCCAGCACCTGTGGCAATGCAAGTATGTAGCCCAGCACCTATAGCTATGTAAATATAATTTCCAGCACCTGTGGCAATGCAATATGTAGCCCAACACCTGTGGCTATGCAAATATGACGCCCAACACCTGTGGCGAATGCAATACGTAGCCCAGCACCTGTGGCTATGCAAATATGACGCCTAGCACTTATGACGGATGCAGTATGTAGCCCAGCACCTGTGGCTATGCAAATATGATGCCTAGCACCTGTGGCGGATGCAGTATGTAGTCCAGCACTTGTAGCTATGCAAATATGACGCCTAGCACCTGTGGCTGATGCAATATGTAGCCCAGCACCTGTGACTATGCAAATATAACGCCTAGCACCTGTGGTGGATGCAGTATGTAGCCCAGCACCTGTGGCTATGCAAATATGATGCCTAACACCTATGGCGGATACAATATGTAGCCCAACACCTGTGGCTATGCAATATGATGCCCAACACCTATGACAATGCATGTATGTAGCCCAGCACTTGTGACTATGCAATATGATGCCCAACACCTATGACAATGCATGTATGTAGCCCAGCACCTGTGGCTATGCAACCTCAAACATGACTGGGGACGGGCTCAGACCTCAAGGGGGCCGATGGTCGCCATCATGATAATAACACAACGCTAATAGCTCTATCAATAGAAGAAACCTGACTACGCCACGGGCTCAGACCCTAGGGGAGCCGATGATCGCCAGTATGCAATCGTACTGAGCCTACAGCTCAGTATACAACTTGAGGGAGGTGTATGCCAACAACTCTCTCCTCACTAACTAGGTTCTCAACCACACATCGGTGGGACAAATATAGATCTAACACATGTATCCAGACCTAACAATTCTACTCTAGGTATACATGCAAGGTATATCTAGAAATCAACCCAACTGCAGATTCAAAGTGACCTACCACCATATCTTAGTACATATAGATGCATGACAAATATTGAGACTGTATGGAACTAAACAGGAGTCATCTAAGCAACAAATATCTAATCATAATACACAAAGGCAGGTATAGCGTATAAATTTACTGTTATCCATAACAAACTATGCATAATAGTAAGACAGTATCTAAAAAGATAAGTCAGGGGTACCCTCTTCCAAATAGGTGAAGTCTGTATCATGCAGAAAGAACCACCCATCAATAATAAGCAGCAATAAATCCAAGTCAAGTCCATGTATCAAGGGCATGTTTAATTAGCTATTACAGAAAGATAATTACTAGATAATTAATCCCTAACCATACCAGGGTTAGCTTAATCATCCCCTTTTATTTAATTTCGTCTAATTAAATGGAAAGGTTTCTAATTACTCATCGTAATTAGAATTGGGTTCATTCTAGGTTAAATTCCGATCAACTTTATCACGTTTAGGCTATGAGATTTTAATCTCAAATTAGACTTAACCTCAACCCAACTTCTATGGTTCAAAACCCACAACTATCCCTTTTCAAATCTAATTTCATCCATTCCAAAGAACACTCATTGGAACCCTTGATAGCACTAAGAATAGACATTCTCTGCTCCCAAATCAGAATAAGTCATCACTTATCCAAGATCTATTGATTATCAAAGACCTAATTCCCAAACCAATCAACTTCAGAGATCAGGCAACGGTGACCAACTTCAAAACAGAATTCATAATACATAAAGCTCACGGTGGCATCTAAAACCTAAATCAAAATAGGGGAGCTTCATGGCACAAAACTCCCTATAGATCCAATTCATTTCCACTGCCAAAACAATACTCTAACAGCAATAAAATGTAGGGAAAACATCTCCTTACCTCAAATCCTAGGGAATCCAATACGCAATTCCTTTTTCCAGCTCCAATTCACATAACCCATCTCAATCCAGTTTCATACAGAACATAACAAGGGTATCTAACGGCGATAGCTGGCGCAGAATCAAGGTAGAACAGATTATAACACAACCAGAATTCCTCTAAGATCTGTTATTAAATCAGGAAGCCATTCGAAGCCCATGTTTCTTACCTGTGCAGGATTCCTCACATGCATGAATCCGGGCAAATACGATCGAAATATCCCAGAGGAAATCACCACAATCCTGCGCTAACACACTCTATCCTCGATCCCAGCTCAGGTCCCTTTTCTTGCCCGAAATCATCAACAAGTTGTGTGCTGGAATCAATCAGAAAATAGGTCACCAATCTGACCAAAACTCTCGCGCAAGGAAGGTAGTGCCGGTAGCATTTCCTTGTGATCTCACCTTAGGCCCGACGATGGAAGGTAACCCTTAGGATTGTCGTCCTCGGTGAACCTTTAGAGCTCCATCCCTAGCTATCTCCCGATCGGCTCCCCACCCTCAGAGTAGAGATCCTCAACTCCAGTAGTCTGGTGGCTCAGCTTCTCTCGTTCGAGGGTGTCAAGGGCACACAATGGGTCGTCGGCATTGGTGGATAGGTAGGCGAAGATCGATCGGAGATGGGGAGGTGAGATCGAAGGTGCTAGGTCATCAATTTTGCTCGATCGGACTTGTGCGTGTTCGATTGAATGGAGGAGTTGTTGCGGCTTATGGATGGGCATTTTTGCACTTAAGTCCAGCATTTTGGTCAAATCGCAAAATTGCCATTAGGTTTTAAGTTTATTTACACATTAGCCCATACAACAATTTGTTCTAATACATTCTAGTCCTTCCTAATGTTTATATCATACTATTTGAATCCCAAAATTTCGTCTAAGTGCCCGAGAATCCCAGAACCTCTTCTAAAAAATTTTTCGGAGTGGAACAAAAATGTCGGATTTAATAGTCTTTATCAAGGTGAAGGAATGTCCTAGTTAACCTAGGCACGAAGACCTGGTTAGAAGAATTGGGCACTAAGTCCTGGCTGAGGTTTGGGCACCTAAGACTTGACCGAGAGTTGGGCACCGAAGTCCTGGTTCGAGGAATTAGGCACTAAGTCCTGGCCGAGGGTCGGGCACCTAAGACCTGACTGAGGGTTGGTCACCGAAGTCCTGGTTCGAGGAATTGGGCACGAAGTCCTGGTCGGGGATCAGACAATGGAGTCTTTCCCGAGAGGGGATCGCAGACATAAGTAGAGACGGGTCGAGGATCGGACTCTCGAGATCCGGGTTCTCGGAGGCCGATCACGAAGTCTTGGTCCGAGGGATCGAGCAACTTAGCAGAGCGATGACTAAGGGCATAAGTAGAGACGGGTTGAGGTTCGGACGTCTAGAGATCTGGGAGTCTCGGAGGCTAAGCAAAAGTCCAACCGGAGGTCCCGGTTGGCAAAAGTAACTTCTCCAGGGTGGAGTAGGTTAAGGCGCGTTCCCCGGGAAAGGGAACATTAGGCGTCAGTTCAACCTAGGGGTTCGGGTGAAATTCAAAGTCAGAACCAATCTTTAAGGCTAAGATTATCTGTATATTTGTCTTGTGTTTGATTGTCTTCCAGGTACCTAGAGTTGGAGGCAAGACAGAAGAGCAAACGTAGGGAAAATGACACTTGGGAGAAGCATCCAGGGCGCCTGTGTTAATACAGGCGCCCCCATGCTTCAGGGCGCCTGAAGGTCATCCCTGGTGCCCTGGATGGTCCCAGGCACCCTGGATGGGCTGATATGATCCATCCACAAAGTTTGCGATTGCGGATCAGGTTTGATCGCATATGAGGTGCCTTAGAGGCTCTAGGGCGCCCTGGATACCACTATATAAAGGGGTTCGACCCCTCAAGGCAGATCATCACTTTCTACATCTGCTAACTCATTCTGAGCGAAGAAAAAGCACTAAAGTCGAAGCTCTATGACCAAGGAGGCTCCAGGAGAAAGTGCGGCGCACTTCGAACTTCCGGATTGGCCGGATCGACTTTTGTTTGGTTTGCTTTTAGTTTACAAGTTCGCATTTTCAGTTATATCTTTTGCACTTGTAATTAAACAGTAAGACGGGTATTCTCCGCCTCCGGAAATTCCGTAATGGAGACTAATAGTGGACTCACGCTGATTACATAGGCCTTGGATGTACTGACCCTGAGGGTCGGGAACCAAGTAAATAAATCCCACGTGTACGAGTGTTGATTCTTTTCGTTCTTTATTTTTCCGCTATGCTACTAACTCTTTGACTAGAACGAACAAACGACGAGTTTTTCGAAAGATTTTATGAGTCGATATTCACCCCCACTCTATCAATGGCATTGATCCAACAAGTGGTATCAGAGCCTGGAAGCTCTTCACCGGACTAACAACCGACGGAGCAAAGAAGCTAGGAACTAGGGGTGTAAACGAGTCAAGCCGCTCGTGAGCTATTCGGATCTCGGTTCGGAAAAAAGCTCATTTGAGTTCATTCGATTAAGTTAACGAGCTGAGCTCGAGCTCGATTTCGAGCTCGCAAACATTATCGAGCCGAGTTCGAGCTTAGCAGTATTCGGCTCGTGAGCTCGCGAACGTGTTCGTTTAGAGGCTCGCGAACGTGTTCGTTTATAGGCTCTCGAACACATTTGTTAAGAGGTTCGCGAACATGTTTATTTATATGCTCGCGAACACGTTTGTTAAGAGGTTCGCGAACGTGTTTGTTAAGAAGTTATAATTATATATATATATATATATATATATATATAATATTATGTATATATTAAGACTTAACGAACTCATATATATTATGTATACATAATATATTATGTATAATATTAATATATATTATGTATATATATTATATATTAATATGTATATATATATTAAGATCGATTCATTTGAAGTCCTCCGAACCCTAACCTGCGGCTGCGGCGCCTCCCTCGACCCCTGTCGTGACTCTCGCCTGCGGGCTGCGGCTGCCTCTATCGCGTCTCTCGCCAGCCTCCCTCTCTCGCCAGCCTCCCTCTCTCGCGATACCCTAACCTGCGGCGCCTCCCTCTGTCGCGACTCTCGCCTGCGGCACCTCCCTCTCTCGCGATTCCGAACCCTAACCTACGACACCTCCCTCTCTTGCGTCTCTCGCCTGCGGAACCTACCCCTACGCCGATCCCTCCCTCCTCGTTGCCGCCTGCGCCGAGCTGCCTTCACAGGTACAAATCTTTCTCACAAATTTCTGGTTGGTATTTTAAGTGTGAAATCTGATTTTTTTCCTTATGTAGTATTTTGTTTTCATATAAACCATGCAAATTAGATTTTATATTTTGAAATGTGAAATCTGATTTTTTTCCTCCTTATGTAGTATTTTGTTTTCATATAAATCATGCAAATTAGATTTTATATTTTAAAATGCCAATTGGTGATGTAGCTATTAGATTGAAACTGTTCGTATCCTAACTCTATTCACTAATGTTGCAATATTAGTGATGTAGCTGTATTTTAATGTTTAGTGAGCTTAAAAAAGAGGAACAATCCAATGTCAACTCCACACTTGTCAACTGAAGCTTCGGCTGCAAGTCCTATTTTAGGAGAAATTGAACCTTCAGCAAATAATACCAATGAAGCAATTCAAAATAATATTGTCCAGCAATCTAAAAACAATAATCTGCAACAATCTAATACCATTGAAGAAGAGGATGAAAGCCCATTTGGTCCAAAGAAAAGAAAACGAACATCTAAAGCGTGAGCTGACTTTAAAGAGGTTGCTCTTCCGGATGGGACAATAAAGGCTGAATGTATTTATTGTAAACATCGGCTCACAATAAATAAAACTGGTGTTACATCCCAATTTTTGAGGCACCTCAAAGGTTGTATGAGGAAGCAGATTTGTGAGCAAGGTCAAAAAAATATTTCTGTCGGTACAAGTATTGTTGAATCAAAAACTGTTAATGCTGTCCAGAATTTCAAGTATGACCATGGGAAGATTAGGGAGATTCTTTCTCACATGATCATTGTTCATGAGCTACCATTCCTTTTCTCAGAATATGAAATGTTCAATTTATTGATGAGGACCGCTACTCCATATTATCAAAAGATTAGTCGCACTACTGTGAAAAAAGATTGTATGACTTCTTATGAAATTGAGAAGAAGAAAGTTATGGAATCATTAAAAGATGTGAATAGGGTTAGTGTGACTACTGATTTATGGAAGTCAGGTCAGAAGGTTTCCTATATGGTTGTTACTTGTCACTATGTGGACTCTAGTTGTAATTTGCAGAAGCGGAATCTAAATTTTTTAGATGTTCCTCCACCTCATAATGGTGTTTCCATTTGTGATGTGTTAAATAAGTGTTTGGTTGAATGGGGAATTGAAAATAAGGTATGGTCAGCTACAGTTGATAATGCTAGCTATAATGATGTAGCTGTGAGGATGTTAAAGGATAACCTCTCCTATAAAAACAATCTTCATCTTGGTGGCAAATTATTTCATGTAAGATGTTGTGCACACATCTTGAATCTTTTGGTGCAAGATGGGTTATCTGATATTCAAGATATTATTTTCAATGTGCATGAAAGTGTGAAACACATAGCTTCCTCAGAGACTCGTGTTAATATATTTAGTGAAATTTCAAAGTAATTGAAACTATCTTCAAAGAAACTTGTTTTGGATTGTTGCACGAGGTGGAATGCCACATTTTGTATGTTATCGGCTGCTTTAGAGTTTAAAGATGTTTTCCCAAGATATGCAGCAAGGGATGCAACTTATACTTTTTTGCCAAGTGAGGAGGATTGGAAGAAGGTTAGTGTTGTTTGTTCATTTCTTGAGGAATTTAATGAAATATCTCATCTCATTTCGGGAAGTGAATATCCTACTTCTAACTTGTTTCTTACTAAACTTTATACCATAAAAAAACTATTAAATGATGCAAGTGCAGATAAAGAAAGTTTCATGGTAGAAATGGCTAACAAGATGAAGGTCAAATTTAATAAATATTGGGGTGATAACAACTTATTGATCTCTATAGCAGCTGTGTTAGATCCAAGAAACAAGATTAAATTGATTGAATGGTGTTTTCCTGAGATATATTTTGTTGGTGATGCAATTGAGCATATTGTTGGTGCAGGAAGCACCATATCGAACCTTGTTTTGATATTGGCAAAGGATTCAAAGTTAAGTTTGTTTGTGATCTAACAATATTCACTGAGTGTGCAGGAAAAGTCCTAGTGAAGGACTGCTAGGCATCTGGCGAAGGACTGCCAGGATACAAAGCCCTAGCGAAGGACTGCTAGGCACTGGCGAAGGACTGCCAGTATCCAAGCCCTAGCGAAGGACTGCTAGGCAACTGGCGAAGGACTGCCAGTATCCAAGCCCTAGCGAAGGACTGCTAGGCAACTGGCGAAGGACTGCCAGTATCAAAGCCCTAGCGAAGGACTGCTAGGCAACTGGCGAAGGACTGCTAGTATCCAAGACCTGGCAAAGGACCGTCAGACAAAAGTCCAACCAAAGGAGCGGTTGGCATCATGTACATTCTCCCGAGAGGAGTAGGTGAGGACGCGTTCCCCGTCGAGGGAACAGTAGGCGTCGGTTCGACCTAGGGCTCCATTTTGGAGACCAAAGTCAGAACCAAGACAGCTAAGGCTGTATAAATCTAATAAATTATTATGTTATTGTGTTTTGGACTAACCCTGGATGCAGGACCGAAGGAACGTGTGTCTGCAGCTCAGAAAGCCTCAAAGGAGAGAGGCAGTAGCTGAGTAGGGCGCTCGGAGCGTCCCGGGCGCCCCCAAGGGCCATACAAAACAAGTAACAAGAAAAATGGTTCGAATACATACTGGGCCGGACGCCCCCGTGCTCCCGGGCGCCCCCGTGCTCCCGGGCGCCCCTTGCGCTGCGGGCGCCCCCATGCGCATACATCGAACCCGAACCCCTCGAAGCCAAGCGAAGCCAAAGGATAGAGTTTGACCCGGTCAATCCGGGCGCCCCGAGCGCTGCGGGCGCCCCGGTCAAAGCGGATCCAGAGGATCAGACGCGACCGAGACTTTGGCGGATCGAAGGCCACGTGGGGGGCGCCCCCGACATCTCGGGCGCCCCCAGGCCCTATATAAGGGACCTTCGACCAAGGCTTCAGTACAACTGTTCTCTCAACGCCCCAACGATCTTCTACGCTCATGCCTTGCTCCGGAAACACTCCAACTCGAGCCGACGACGTCCCGCTGCCCCTAACAAGTCAATACACTTCGGACGTCGGTAACGAAGATCGAAATTTTAATATTATTATTCTATTGCACTTATTTGTAATCATATATTGTAAACTGTTTTGCGCGTATATAGAATTGCACAAAGTAAACGGTCAACGACCGTGGGCCTTGGAGTAGGAGTCGACACAGGCTCCAAACCAAGTAAATCGACTGTGTCTGTGTGCTGTTTTTAAATTTCCGCTGTGCAACTGCTCTTTACGAATTTTCGAACGATTTCCGATATTCACCCCCCCTCTATCGGTTTTCTCGATCCAACAAGTGGTATCAGAGCGGGGTAGTTCAAACTTGGTGCAACCACCAGTTTGAAAGTTTTTCGAATTTATGATTTTTTTAATTTCATTTCTTTTCTTTTTGTTAATCAACACCACTCGATCAGTCTCGCTTTTTGTTAATTCAATTTTGAATTTTCATATTTTCACTATAAGTCTGAATTGATAAAACAAACAATTTTTGAAATTTTGTCATAATTTTTTTTATTATTATTTTAATATTTTTCTTGAAATTCGTGCTACTTTAATTTAAGCAAAAATTTTCCCAAACATTAAAATCTTACTTTTTCATTATTAATCAGAATTGACAAAATTATCATTTTCAAAAATTTATCATAAATTGTTTTTATTATTTTATTATTATTTCGCCTCGAAATTCATGCAATTTTTTTTTGGGCTATTTTTTCTCCCGCACTACTAATCCAAGACCAAGTCTTGGGATATTTCTATTTTTTGTGTGCGAGATTTAAACTAAATGGCCAATCAAGAATGGAATAGCATTCGTCCACCGCTCTTCTCTGGCGAAAACTTCAGCTTTTGGAGAAGACAAATGGAGTCCCTTCTGAAGGCCCACATGGACTTATGGCGGATCATCCAAACAGGATTCTCTCTTCCCTTAGAAGATGAGTTATCCATCGAATGGGACAAACTGGATGAACAAACCCTCAACCAAATCGAGACCGATGCAAGGGCAACTTCGATCCTACAATGTGGCCTAACCAAGGAGCAACTTGAACTAGTAGGACCATTCATATGTGCCAAAGAAATTTAGGAGAAACTAACCAATCTACACGAAGAGAGCTCCGAAATTGAGTTAGCACCTGACTGCGAACTCGAGCCAGAGTCAGAAGATGAATTGACTGAGACAAAAATGGTAACCAATTTCGAATCCTTTTTTGAATCAAGATTAGATAATCCAACAGATACTATAATGGTCGAGAAAGGTATAATCTCTAGTGCAGGGAAAGCTCCAAGAGAACCACCAGAGAAAAAAATTCAACTTGTACCCGAGTCCAACTCAGACTCAGAATTTGACGACAAAGAAGGAGACCGACCCAAACCGGTCCAATTAGCTCGTGATCATTACAAGAGCACTGGAAAAACGATCGGGGAAGGTAAGTTTTCAATATTTGAAAATTCAATATCTATCTCAAATAACATGATTAGTTTGTATAAATTAGTTAAGGTTAGTACATTAGAAAACTTAATTCATAACCATGCTAATTTTAAAAAACCAAAGTTTTATTTCGATTATGATGTAACTTAGATCAGTTTTTGTTTGCTTTAATTATGTGTTGCTTTTTATTTTATTTTATGCTTAGATTTTTTTAAAATTAGTTTAAGGACTGGTTAGTTTAAGGATTAAACAAACTTAACTGAAATTTAAACAACATAGTATTGGGTGGCGGTGAGATGATAGTACGTTAGGGAAGCCAATTCTAATAAGATCATCCTTTCTTTTCTAAGCACATTCATGACATAGAATTATGTCATGACTAACGATTTCCTTAATAAAGTACGTATGTGACTTAATTTATCAAGTCTCATTATTTGAATTAGGAACCGGATTTCCTAATTCTAATTTCATACTTTATTTAAGGAATTGTTTTGGGAAACAATTTCCTAAATTGTCATAATCAATTTCGGAAATAATATGTTTTAAGACTTTGATTTCTCTAAATCAAATCTTATTAAATTAAGAGACAAATCCCTTAATTCAACCACATATTATTTTCATGAAAATCTCATTTAAGAAACTCTATAGGAAACCATTTTCCTAATTAATTTTGGAGACAACAATATGTAAGAGCATCACCTCTTAAATCATATTTTATTCATGGATTTAATTAATTACAACAAATTGTTTTCTAAGGGTGGCTCCCCGAGGCTCAGATACCCAAAGAAAAGTAATTTGTCGTAAATCCAATTTAGACGGCTCCCCGAGGCTCAATCCAAATCAAACATGACAATTTCATTTAAAATTGGTAAATTAAATTACAACAACTAACTTTAAATTGGACGGCTCCCCGAGGCTCAATCCAAAATAAAGAATTTTGTTGTCAATTTAAAAACCAATTCAAATTTAATTGTCAATTAACTGTCCATAAAATTGTCTAGACTTTCTTGAAAGAAAGTGCCCAAAATTACGAGATTTCATAAATACGTTTTCAGAATAATTGTAAGTTTCTGGTACAAAGAAAACTTACATATTTTCAAAATTAGAAAATTTCTAAAATAGAAAAATTTCCAAAATTGGAAAGTTTCCAAAGATGGGAAGTTTTCACAATTATTATAAAATTTCAGAAATTAGAAAATTTTAAAAGTTTGCGAAATTTCATGAGGATTTCCAAACTTAGAAATTCCTAAATCTAAAATTTATTATAATTTGAAAGTTTCCATAATTGAAAATTTTTTCCAAAATTGAGATCATGACAAAGTTTTCCGCAAAACAATTATATGATTATGTCGAACACTAACCTTGCTCTGATACCACTGTTGGGACCGTGTGCATGTTGACAAGGATACGGGTTAGTAAAATTTTAAATTTTTACGTGCAGCGGAAGAATTAGCATAAAATAATTTCCTAAATTATTTTAACCACGTATCTAGCATGCAACCTTATGATGTGTGGACATAATCATAAATTAAAACTTTGCGGAAAAGTAAAATTAATTTACTTAGTACCTCGCGTAACTCGAAGTAAGGGACGAGATCCAACCGTAGCGTCCCTTGGAAGCTCCGCCTCTATTCGCGTCCACGCCGAGTTCTCTTCGGGATGACTTCGCAAAGTCACGAGTTTTGTGCCGACGAGAACTACTAGATTCTCAAAAGGCACAACTAGAAGATCAAGAGAGAAAATAGGAAACTAACCAACAAGTTAACGGAATCAAAATTCCGAGAAGGAAGGAGATGTGATCCGCTTCTTCTTCTTCTTGGTTGGCTTCTCCTTCGTGTTGATAGCTCACGACAACCTCTTGGATTGAATGGAGCGCCGACCCTAGCTCTCAAGGAAGGGCGCCGGCCCTAGGATGCCCAAGGGGGCGCCGGCCCTAGGTGGGAAGGAGAAAGGAAGGGAAGAGAATAAGAGAGAGAGGGAGAGAGTTAATCTCTTGAAGGCTCTATATCGATTGGAATTCAAGACTTGCCTTTGGTTCCTTTATACAGTGGCTTCTCCCTTACCAAGTCTCTCTTTTAACGGAATTAACGGAATTAGTTATCATAAGAAATTTATCTTATAAAGTTTCTTATGACTTATTCCGTTAAGCCTAGTTTTATTATAACTAACTTTATAATAAAACAAATTCTCCTCTCCTTTAATTATGGAATAAATTATATATAAGAAATTTATAAATTTTCTTATTATGGAAAAATCAATTCATAATTGATTTTATAAAATTAAAATAAACCAATTCATGGATTACTTTAACTTCCATAAAAGGAATAAATTTTTATAAATTTATTTATATAAATTTCTTTATACAAATTTATTTATCCATAATTTATAAAACAAATCGCGCTAGATTTATTTTATTAATTAAACCAATTAAATTGGTTTATCCCCTTATTAATGGCCGGCCACTACAAAGGGGTTTGGCACCCTCTTTGGCCGGCCAAACCGAGCCGAACCAATTGCGAATTAAACTCATTTAATTCGCCCAATAAGTCTTCAAAAGACTTAGCCATTTTTAGCTTCCATTGCGCCTCTGATAAATTCAGATTCGACTTATTTCTCTTGATTGGAAAATCCAATTTTCAACTCGTTTTAAATCCCTCGGATTACTCGTAGTGCGTGTGACTAAATAGGCTTTCGATTTATGTTGGCCATCTATAATCAACTAATTATAGAACGATCATGAGTGGCACCTAGTAGTACATCATAACCCCCAATTAATCGAAAGATCAACGGTTGACCTCAGAAAGAATTCCGAAACCCTTCAGCATCTCTAATGAATCGTGCCTTATTCCCTTCACCATCTTATACCCACTTGGTTCAGGACATGGTCTGTTTGTGTCAGTCCTCACTAGACTGACTACGTCACACCTAGCCCAAGTAATGTCTTTCTCGTCCTTTGGATTTTAATTACTCTCATGTATTTTAGAGACTCGCACTCTAAACATGATATGCTCTGGCCAGAGGCTTTGAGTAACAATCCGAAGATAGGCCTGTGTTACATCTCCTCGCAAGGAGTGGTGAATCCTTTGTAGGCTGTTCAAACATCTTCGGGCACTTCGGCTTATACCCAATCATCCTGGGTCCACACCTCCTTGGAGATGCTTGCTTAAGATGTTAAAGTATAAGTCTCCATGACCAAGATGACTTGAACACCGCAAGTCAAAGGAACATCGCACTTAAGCCGCAGTAAGAACTTTATTGACATATCTATATAGATAACCATATGAAGTCTTACAGCTAGTCACTCCAATGAACTAGTTCCCTTAACTAGCATCCATGTTTATCTCCGGACATCCCAATGTCGCCAGCCAGTGAGAATCAGCTGATTAGAGAATAACCCATGCTAGTCTCAACAGAATTGATAGTGTCCGTATTTATCAATTCATCGATTAGGGATATTTTCAATACTTCACATTTGCACATTTAGAGATAATCACTAGTTGTGATCCCATCACAAATTCTCTTATGCTGTGAGTTATATTGCGGACATTCAGTAGATGAGTTTAAGATCCCAATCAAATACACAAACATGTATACTCAAATAGTGAATTATTATTTATTAAAATAAATGTTTACAATCATAAGGCGATTGCCTTAGAACACTTCTCTCATATCACTAACAAACTCCCACTTGGCCTAATGTCAATCGCTACGGTATCCAATACCACAAGCTCTAACATGACCCTCAAACTTGCTCTGAGGCAAGGCCTTTGTTAAAGGATCCGCTAAATTCCTTTCAGTGGGAATTTTCTCAATTTGTATATCATTCCTACTTATAATATCTCTGATCAGATGATAGCTGCGAAGCACGTGTTTGGATCGCTGATGAGACCTTGGTTCCTTTGCTTGTGCAATAGCTCCATTGTTGTCGCAGTAAACCGGCACTGCTTCATCAATGGTTGGAACCACGTCAAGTTCGGAGACGAACTTCTTGATCCAGACTGCTTCCTTTGCTGCTTCCGAAGCTGCGATATATTCCGCTTCCGTGGTGGAATCCGCTACGGTGTCTTGTTTGGAACTTTTCCAACTTACTGCGCCTCTATTCAAAGTAAATACGTATCCAGACTGTGATTTGGAGTCATCCTTATCTGTCTGGAAACTGGCATCTGTATACTCACGTATTACCATATCTCCTTCTCCATATATTAGGAACACATCCTTAGTTCTTCTTAAGTACTTAAGGATTGTCTTGACAGCCACCCAATGATCCATTCCTGGATCCGACTGGTATCTGCTTGTGACACTCAAAGCATACGATACATCGGGCCTTGTACATAACATAGCATACATGATAGATCCTATCGCGGATGCATAAGGTATCTTATTCATGCAAATCCTCTCGTCTTCTGTGCGCGGACACATAGACTTTGAAAGGTCGATCCCATGCCTGATGGGAAGGTAACCTTTCTTGGATTCCGACATGCTAAACCTTTTTAGCACTCGGTCTATATATGTAGACTGCGAAAGACCAAGCAACCGTTTTGATCTATCTCTATAGATTCTAATCCCAAGGATATAGGTTGCTTCTCCCAGGTCTTTCATGGAGAAAGTTTTGGACAACCAAATTTTAACTGTTTGTAAGACTGATATATCGTTTCCTATAAGTAAGATGTCATCGACATATAATACTAAGAATACGACTGCACTCCCACTAACCTTCTTGTACACACAAGGTTTGTCTGGATTTTGTGAGAAATCAAACTTTTTGATTGTCTCATCAAAACGGATGTTCCAGCTCCTGGATGCTTGCTTCAGTCCATATATGGATCGTCGAAGCTTGCATACTTTGGTTTTATCAACCGATGTGAAACCTTTAGGTTGTATCATGTATACATCCTCAAGCAGGTTTCCATTAAGGAAAGCTGTTTTCACATCCATTTGCCATATCTCATAATCATAATGAGCTGCTATGGCTAGGAGCATCCGAATGGATTTAAGCATAGCTACTGGCGAATAGGTTTCGTCATAATCAATTCCTTGTTTCTGACGATATCCTTTTGCCACTAATCTAGCCTTAAAGGTAACAACATTACCTTCCATGTCGATTTTCTTCTTGAAAACCCACTTGCACCCTATGGGCTTAATCCCTTCAGGTGGGTTAACCAAGTCCCATACTTGATTTTCGTACATGGAATCCATTTCCAACTTCATGGCTTCAAGCCATTTGTTCCTTTCTGAATTTTTCAGAACATCTTCATAACTGATAGGTTCGTCATCGCTTATGAGTAACATGTCGTTCGATTCACTTATGAGAAATTCGTATCTCTCTGGAATATTGCGTGTCCTATCAGACCTACGAAGAGGTGTTGTTGTTTTAGGTTCAACTGATAGCTCATCATTATGAGTTATTGGTTGTGGGTCTAGACTAGGTGTCTCTGTAATGTCTATTGGAGTTTCTTTAACTTCATCAAGTTCAATGCCACTCCCACTGTTTTCTTGTAAAAGAAATTCTTTTTCTAGAAATACAGCATGCCTTGAAACAAACACCTTTTGTTCCAAGGGATGATAGAATTGGTAACCCTTTGTTTCCTTAGGGTATCCAATAAATAGACATTTATCAGACTTAGCATCCAATTTGTCTGATACAGTCCGCTTCACATAAGCAGGACAACCTCATATCTTAAGGTGAGTTAAGTGAGGTTTCTTACTATTCCATGTCTCATATGGAGTAGTAGAGACTACCTTGGTCGGGACTCTGTTTAGCAAGTAAACAGCTGTCTTAAGTGCATAGCCCCAAAAGGATTTTGGAAGAGTTGCATGATTCATCGTCGACCTAACCATGCCCATCAAGGTTCGGTTGCGCCTCTCGGATACACCATTATGCTGTGGTGTATACGGCGGAGTCCATTGGGACAATATCCCATTATCCCTAAGATAATCTTGAAACTCTTGACTCAAGTATTCACCACCCCGATCGGATCGAAGTATTTTAATACTTTTGCCAAGCTGTTTCTCTACTTCATTTCTGAACTCTTTGAATTTCTCAAAAGCTTCAGATTTGTGTTTCATCAAGAACACGTACCCGAATCGTGAGTGATCATCGATAAAGGTGATGAAGTAGCTATAGCCTCCTTGTGCAAGAGTTGACATTGGTCCACATACATCAGTATGTATTAGACCAAGCAATTCTCCCACTGGATTACCTTTTCCGGAAAAGGGTAATTTGGTCATCTTGCCTTTTAAGCATGATTCGCATGTATCAAATGAACCGGGTTCAAATGATTCCAAAATTCCACATCGGTGTAATTTGGTCATGCGTTTCTTACTTACATGGCCAAGACGACAATGCCACGTGTAGGAGTCTATTCGATTATCTATTCGAGCACGTTTGTTGCTAACTTCGATATTGAAAATGTCACCGGATAAATCTAACGTGTAGATACCATTGCACAAAGTTCCATTCCCATAAAGAACGCCATTTAAAGTTATGTAACAACAATTGTTACTAAAAGTTAAATGATATCCCTTTTCATTCAAACATGAAATAGATACAATGTTCTTTATTAACGAAGGAACAAAATAACAATTATCCAATTCTAAGACACGTCCTGTAGGGAGCTTTAGCAAATATGTTCCGATGGCAACAACAGCAATCTTTGCTCCGTTTTCAACTCGCAAATTCGCTTCTCCCTTGACGAGTCTTCTTCTATTCCTTAACCCCTGTATGTCATTACATATATGTGAGCTACACCCAGGTATCAAGTACCCAGGTGTTTGAGGAAATA
>JAGFNQ010006649.1:0-15256 GCA_024364735.1 Boesenbergia rotunda
ATGCAACCTTATGATGTGTGGACATGATCATAAATTAAAACTTTGCGGAAAAGTAAACTAATTTACTTTGTACCTCGCGTAACTCGAAGTAAGGGACGAGATCCAACCGTAGCGTCCCTTGGAAGCTCCGCCTCTATTCGCGTCCACGCCGAGTTCTCTTCGGGATGACTTCGCAAAGCCACGAGTTTTGTGCCGACGAGAACTACTAGATTCTCTAAGGCACAACTAGAAGATCAAGAGAGAAGAGGAAACTAACCACCAAGAACGGAATCTAAATTCCGGGAAGGAAGGAGAGTCGCGATCGCTTCTTCTTCTTCGGCACCTTGGTGGATGAAGCTCACGGCACCCTTGGGATTGCGCCGGCCCTAGGGGAGGAGAGAGAGCCGGCCCTAGAGAGAGAGGGGCGCCGGCCCTAGAGAGAGAGAGAGTAGAGAGAGGGAGAGCAATTAATCTCTTGATTAATTGATTGGAATTCAAGGCTTGCCTTTGGTTCCTTTATATAGTGCTCTCCCTTGCCAAGTCTCTCTTTAACGGAATTTTTCATAAGAAATTTATCCTAAATTTTCTTATTAATTATTCCGTTTAACCAAGTTTTATTATAACTAACTTTATAATAAAACAAATACTTTTCTCCTTTAATTATGGAATAAATTTTATAAGAAATTTATAAACTTCTTATTATGGAAAAATCAATTCATAATTGATTTTATAAAATTAAAATAAACCATTCCATGGATCATTTTAATTTCCATAAAAGAATAAATTTTCATAAATTTATTTATATAAATTTCTTTATACAAATTTATTTATCCATAATTTATAAAACAAATCGCGCTAGATTTATTTTATTAATTAAACCAAATAAATTGGTTTCTCCCCATGATGGTGGCCGACCAAACCAAAGGGGTTTGGCACCGTCTTTGGCCGGCCAAACCGAGCCGATCCCATCGTGAATTAAACTCATTTAATTCGCCCAATAAGCCTTCAAAAGACTTAGCCATTTTAAGCTTCTGTTGCGCCTCTGATTAACTCAGATTCGACTTATTTCTCTTGATTGGAAAATCCAATTTTCAACTCATTTTAAATCCCTCGGATTGCTCGTAGTGCGTGTGACTAAATAGGCTTTCGATTTATGTTGGCCGTCTATAATCAACCAATTATAGAACGATCATGAGTGGCACCTAGTAGTACATCATGACCCCCAATTAATCGAAAGATCAACGGTTGACCTCAGAAGTAATTCTGAAACCATTCAGCAGCTCTAATGAATCGTGCCCCATTTCCTTCACCATCTTATACCCTCTTGGTTCAGGACATGGTCTGTTTGTGTCAGTCCCCACTAGGCTGACTACGTCACACCTAGCCCAAGTAGTGTCTTTCTCGTCCTTTGGATTTCTAATTACTCTCATGTATTTAAGAGACTCGCACTCTAAACATGATATGCTCTGGCCAGAGGCTTTGAGTAACAATCCGACGATAGGCCTGGGTATACATCTCCTCGCAAGGAGTGGTGAATCCTTTGTAGGCTGCTCAAACATCTTCGGGCACTTCGGCTTATACCCAATCATCCTGGGTCCACACCTCCTAGGAGATGGTTGCTTAAGATATTAAAGTATAAGTCTCCATGACCAAGATGACTTGAACACCGCAAGTCAAAGGAACATCGCACTTAAGCTGCAGTAAGAACTTCATTGACATATCTTTATAGATTACCATATGATGTTTTACAACTAGTCACTCCAATGAACTAGTTCCCTTAACTAGCATCCATGTTTATCTCCGGACATCCCAATGTCACTAGCCAGTGAGAATCAGCTGATTAGAGAATAACCCATGCTAGTCTCAACAGAATTGATAGTGTCCGTATTTATCAATTCATCGACTAGGGATATTTTCAATACTTCACAATTGCACATTTAGAGATAATCAATAGTTGTGATCCCATCACAAATTCTCTTATGCTGTGAATTGTATTGCGGACATTCAGTAGATGAGTTTAAGATCCCAATCAAATACACAAACATGTATACTCAAATAGTGAATTATCATTTATTAAAATAAATGTTTACAATCATAAGGCGATTGCCTTAGGACACTTCTCTCATATCACTAACAAACTCCCACTTGGCCTAATGCCAATCGCTACGGTATCCAATACCACAGGCTCTAACATGACCCTCAAACTTGTTTTGAGGTAAGGCCTTAGTTAAAGGATCCGCTAAATTCCTTTCAGTGGGAATTTTCTCAATTTGTATGTCATTCCTACTTATAATCTCTCTGATCAGATGATAGCGGCGAAGCACGTGTTTGGATCGCTGATGAGACCTTGGTTCCTTTGCTTGTGCAATAGCTCCATTGTTGTCGCAGTAAACCGGCACTGCTTCATCAATGGTTGGAACCACGCCAAGTTCGGAGACGAACTTCTTGAT
Organism: Boesenbergia rotunda; assembly: GCA_024364735.1. Taxonomy (NCBI): domain Eukaryota; kingdom Viridiplantae; phylum Streptophyta; class Magnoliopsida; order Zingiberales; family Zingiberaceae; genus Boesenbergia; species Boesenbergia rotunda. The sequence goes on from JAGFNQ010006649.1 coordinate 2,430, forward strand.
CCAGACTGCTTCCTTTGCTGCTTCCGAAGCTGCGATATATTCTGCTTCCGTGGTTGAATCCGCTACGGTGTCTCGTTTCGAACTTTTCCAACTTACTGCGCCTCCATTCAAAGTGAATACGTATCCAGACTGTGATTTGGAGTCCTCCTTATCTGTCTGGAAACTGGCATCTGTATACCCACGTATTACCAAGTCTCCTTCTCCATATATTAGGAACACATCCTTAGTTTTTCTTAAGTACTTAAGGATTGTCTTGACAGCCGCCCAATGATCCATTCCTGGATCTGACTGGTATCTGCTTGTGACGCTCAAAGCATACGATACATCGGGCCTTGTACATAACATAGCATACATGATAGATCCTATCGCGGATGCATAGGGAATCTTATTCATGCAAATCCTCTCGTCTTCTGTGCGCGGACACATAGACTTTGAAAGGTTGATCCCATGCCTGATGGGAAGGTAACCTTTCTTGGATTCTGACATGCTAAACCTTTTTAGCACTCGGTCTATATATGTAGACTGCGAAAGACCAAGCAACCGTTTTGATCTATCTCTATAGATTCTAATCCCAAGGATATAGGTTGCTTCTCCCAGGTCTTTCATGGAGAAAGTTTTGGACAACCAAATTTTAACTGATTGTAAGACTGATATATCGTTTCCTATAAGTAATATGTCATCGACATATAATACTAGGAATACGACTGCACTCCCACTAACCTTCTTGTACACACAAGGTTCGTCAGGATTTTATGAGAAATCAAACCTTTTGATTGTCTCATCGAAATGGATGTTCCAGCTCCTAGATGCTTGCTTCAGTCCATATATGGATCGTCGAAGCTTGCATACTTTGGTTTTATCAACTGATGTGAAACCTTCAGGTTGTATCATGTATACATCCTCAAGCAGGTTTCCATTAAGGAAAGCTGTTTTCACATCCATTTTCCATATCTCATAATCATAATGAGCTGCTATGGCCAGGAGCATCCGAATGGACTTACCTTCCATGTCGGTTTTCTTCTTGAAAACCCACTTGCACCCTATGGGCTTAATCCCTTCAGGTGGGTTAACCAAGTCCCATTCTTGATTTTCGTACATGGAATCCATTTCCGACTTCATGGCTTCAAGCCATTTGTCCCTTTCTGAACATTTCAGAACATCTTCATAACTGATAGGTTCGTCATCGCTTATGAGTAATACGTCGTTCGATTCACTTATGAGAAATCCGTATCTCTCTGGAATATTGCGTGTCCTATCAGACCTACAAAGAGGTGGTGTTGTTTTAGGTTCAACTGATAGCTCATCACTATGAGTTATCGGTTGTGGGTCTAGACTAGGTGTCTCTGTAATGTCTATTGGAGTTTCTTGAACTTCATCAAGTTCAATGCCACTCCCACTGTTTTCTTGGAAAAGAAATTCTTTTCCCAGAAATACAGCATGCCTTGAAACAAACACCTTTTGTTCCAAGGGATGATAGAATTGGTAACCCTTCATTTCCTTAGGGTATCCAATAAATAGACATTTATCAGACTTAGCATCCAATTTGTCTGATAGAGTCCGCTTCACATAAGCAGGACAACCCCATATCTTAAGGTGAGTTAAGTGAGATTTCCTACTATTCCATATCTCATATGGAGTAGTAGAGACTACCTTGGTCGGGACTCTGTTTAGCAAGTAAACAGCTGTCATAAGTGCATAGCCCCAAAAGGATTTTGGAAGAGTGGCATGGCTCATCATGGACCATCAAGGTTCGATTGCGCCTCTCAGATACACCATTATGCTGTGGTGTATATGGCGGAGTCCATTGGGACAATATCCCATTGTCCCTAAGATAATCTTGAAACTCTTGACTCAAGTATTCACCACCTCGATCGGATCGAAGTATCTTAATACTTTTGCCAAGTTGATTCTCTACTTCATTTCTGAACTCTTTGAATTTCTCAAAAGCTTCAGATTTGTGTTTCATCAAGAACACATACCCGAATCATGAGTGATCATCGATAAAGGTGATGAAGTAGCTATAGCCTCCTTGTGCAAGAGTTGACATTGGTTCACATACCTCAGTATGTATTAGACCAAGCAATTCTCCCACTGGATTACCTTTTCCGGAGAAGGGTAATTTGGCCAGCTTGCCTTTTAAGCATGATTCGCATGTATCAAATGAACCGGGTTCAAATGATTCCAGAATTCCACAACGGTGTAATTCGGTCATGCGTTTCTTACTTATATGGCCAAGACGACAATGCCATGTGTAGGAGTCTATTTGATTATCTATTCGTGCACGCTTGTTGCTTACTTCGATATTGAAAATGTCACCGGATAAATCTAACGTGTAGATACCATTGCACAAAGTTCCGGTCCCATAAAGAACGCCATTTAAAGTTATGTAACAACAATTGTTACTAAAAGTTAAATGATAACCTTTTCATTCAAACATGAAATAGATACAATGTTCTTTATTAACGAAAGAACAAAATAACAATTATCCAATTCTAAGACACGTCCAGTCGGGAGCTTTAGCAAATATGTTCCGATGGAAACAGCAACAACCTTTGCTCAATTTCCAACTCGTAAATTTGCTTCTCCCTTGACGAGTCTTCTTCTATTCCTTAGCCCCTTTATGTCATTACATATATGTGAGCTACACCCAGTATCCAGTACCCAGGTGTAGAGGAAATAGAGTGACATTCAATAACGAAGATACCTGAAGAGGATGGGGCATCGGATGCCTTCTTCTTCAAGGACTCAAGATAAACCTTGCAGTTTCTTCGCCAGTGACCCTCCTTGCCACAATGATGGCAAGTGCCTTTTGGTGTCTTTTCAGTCTTTTTGGCCTTTTTCTTCTTTCCCTTATTCTGTTCTTTGGCCTTCCTCTTAGAACCTTTCTTCGAGGAACCAACTAACAGTACCGTCTTCTGATTCTGCTTCACAGAAGGCTCTACAGTCTTCAGCAGGTTGAGCAACTCAGGTATGTTGGTTTCCAGCTTGTTCATCCGATAGTTCATCACAAATTGTGAATAACTTTTGGGTAAACAATGCAGAATTAAGTCAATAATTAGTTCATGATCCATTGCAAAACCGAGTGTGCTCAGTCGCTCAATGTACCCCAACATCTTTAACACAAATTGTGAGGCAGAAGTGCCTTCCTGCATCTTTGAGGTGAAGAGGAGTCTGGAGACCTCGAACCTTTCGGATCTCGCCTGCTCTTCAAATAACTCATGAAGATGGAAGATGATGGTATAAACATCCATATGCTCATGCTGCTTTTGCAGCTCAGGTACCATAGAGGCTAGCATGATGCAACTCGCAAGTTCAGAATCGGTCACTTGTTTCTGATTGGCCACTAACTGGTCTGGAGTTGCATTTTCTGGAGGACGGTCGGGAAGTTGATCTTCAAGGACATAAGCAAGTTTCTCTGCCTTGAGGACTATCCTTAGGTTTCGAAGCCAGTCCATGAAGTTTGGCCCAGTCAATTAATTGGTGTCCAAAATGGAGTGCTAATTCAGAGAAGACATGATCGAGCGATTATCTAGAAATACAAATTGAGCTTATGTGAGAAGAATGATGCATCAACATGCATTAATTAAATCCTATTTATTTTTCGAATTGAATAACCCTTTTTTATCAATTCGGGAGATCGTAGGAACATCTCCAAATAGGTTGATATCCAACCATAGATAAGAACAACCATGGTTGTGGCCATCAAGTTATTCTTAGCTATGAAGGTAGGTAATTATACCGATTACATATCACATATATGTAACTATCACTTTATGCTATCAACTAATTGAATGTTTGCATAAATCATTAGGTTGTTAACTCATTAACAAGTATGCGACATTATATATAGCACCCAACTGCACCTCTCTTTACATCGACCTTGGCTGTGGCACAACAAATCGATGCTCCAAGCTTAAGGCTGACCCATTAATCAAGAAATAGTTTTAATATGGTTGGAGCTCATTCAACCGTTTAGTCAGGCTTGGATGTGTCCAACAACCAAAACTAAGGATTGACCTTTGACTCCAACTACATTATTCATAAACTAATTCCATGGTTTGAACATGTTGAGGTTCAAGTCGGGCATGGATGTGTCCATCTACCCAAACGAGAAACAAAACTCCGATTCTAACCATATTAATGGAAGGTGTTGGCCTTAATATTTTGTAAGGGGTTTTGGGTCTCATCTTTTCTAAGCACATTCATGACATATGTCATGACTAACTATTTCCTTAATAAAGTATGTATGTGACTTAAGTTATCAAGTCTCATTAATTGAATTAGGAACCGGATTTCCTAATTCTAATTTCATACTTTATTAAAGAAATTATTTTGGGAAATAATTTCCTAAATTGTCATAATCAATTTCGGAAATAATATGTTTAAGACTTTGATTTCTCTAAATCAAATCTTATTAAATTAAGAGACAATTCCCTTAATTCAACCACATATTATTTTCATGAAAATCTCATTTAAGAAAACTCTATAGGAAACCATTTTCCTAATTAATTTTGGAGACAACAATATGTAAGAGCATCACCTCTTAAATCATATTTTATTTATGGATTTAATTAATTACAACAAATCATTTTCTAAGGGTGGCTCCCCGAGGCTCAGATACCCAAAGAAAAGTAATTTGTCGTAAATCCAATTTGGTCCACTTCGGAAGCGCAACCAAATTAAACATGACAATTTCATTTAAAATTGGGAAATTACAACAACTAACTTTAATTTGGGTGGCTTCCCGAGGCACTCCCCAAAGTAAAGAATTTTGTTAATAATTTAAATCCCAATTTGAATTTAATTGTCAATTAACGTTCCATAAATTTGTCTAGACTTTCTTGAAAGAAAGTGCCCAAAATTGCGAGATTTCATAATAGGTTTTCAGAATAATTGTAAGTTTCTGGTACAAAGAAAACTTACATATTTCCAAAATTGAAAAATTTCTAAAATAGAAAAATTTCCAAAATTGGAAAGTTTCCAAAGATGGGAAGTTTTCACAATTATCATAAAATTTCAGAAACTAGGATATTTCAAACGTTTGCGAAATTTTATGAGGATTTCCAAACTTTGAAATTCCTAAATCTAAAATTTATTATAATTGGAAAGTTTCCATAATTGAAAAATTTTCCAAAATTGAGATCATGACAAAGTTTTCCGCAAAACAATTTTATGATTATGTCGAACACTAACTGGCTCTGATACCACTGTTTGGACCGTGTGCATGTTGACAAGGATACGGGTCTGTAAAATTTTAAATTTTTACGTGCAGCGGAAGAATTAGCATAAAATAATTTCCTAAATTATTTTAACCTCGTATCTAGCATGCAACCTTATGATGTGTGGACATGATCATAAATTAAAACTTTATGGAAAAGTAAACTAATTTACTTAGTACCTCCCGTAACTTGAAGTAAGGGACGAGATCCAACCGTAGCGTCCCTTGGAAGCTCTGCCTCTATTCGCGTCCACGCCGAGTTCTCTTCGGGATGACTTCGCAAAGTCACAAGTTTTGTGCCGACGAGAACTACTAGATTCTCTATAGGCACAACTAGAAGATCAAGAGAGAAGATAGGAAACTAACCACCAAGAAACGGAATCTAAATTCCGGGAAGGAAGGAGGGAGTCGCGATCCGCTTCTTCTTCTTCGGCACCTTCTTGGTGGATGAAGCTCTTGGCCACCCTTGGGATATGCGCCGGCCCTAGGGGAGGAGAGAGAGCCGGCTCTAGAGAGAGGGCGCCAGCCCTAGAGAGAGAGAGAGAGAGAGTTAGAGAGAGAAAGGGAGAGCTAATTAATCTCTTGATTAATTGATTGGGATTTCAAGGCTTGCCTTTGGTTCCTTATATAGTTGCTTCTCCCTTGCCAAGTCTCCTCTTTAACGGAATTTTTCATAATAAATTTATCCTATAAATTCTCTTATTAATTATTCCGTTTAAGCCAAGTTTCATTATAACTAACTTTATAATAAAACAAATACCTTTTCTCCTTTAATTATGGAATAAAATTTTATAAGAAATTTATAATTCTTCTTTATTATGAAAAATCAATTCATAATTGATTTTATAAAATTAAAATAAACCATTCCATGGATCATTTTAATTTTCATAAAAAGAATAAATTTTCATAAATTTATTTATATAAATTTCTTTATACAAATTTATTTATCCATAATTTATAAAACAAATCGCGCTAGATTTATTTTATTAATTAAACCAAATAAATTGGTTTCTCCCCATGATGGTGGCCGGCCAAACCAAAGGGGTTTGGCACCCTCTTTGGCCGGCCAAACCGAGCCGAACCATTCGCGAATTAAACTTATTTAATTCGCCCAATAAGCCTTCAAAAGACTTAGCCATTTTTAGCTTCCGTTGCACCTCTGATTAGCTCAGATTCGACTTATTTCTCTTGATCAAAAAATCCAATTTTCAACTCGTTTTAAATCCCTCAGATTACTCGTAGTGCGTGTGACTAAATAGACTTTTGATTTATGTTGACCGTCTATAATCAACCAATTATAGATCGGTCATGAGTGGCACCTAGTAGTACATCATGACCCCCAATTAATCGAAAGATCAACGGTTGACCTCAGAAGTAATTCTGAAACCCTTCAGCAGCTCTAATAAATCGTGCCCCATTCCCTTCACCATCTTATACCCACTTGGTTCAGGACATGGTCTGTTTGTGTCAGTCCGCACTAGGCTGACTACGTCACACCTAGCCCAAGTAGTGTCTTTCTCGTCCTTTGGATTTCTAATTACTCTCATGTATTTAAGAGACTCGCACTCTAAACATGATATGCTTTGGCCAGAGGCTTTGAGTAACAATCCGACGATAGGCCTGGGTATACATCTCCTCGCAATGAGTGGTGAATCCTTTGTAGGCTGCTCAAACATCTTCGGGCACTTCGGCTTATACCCAATCATCCTGGGTCCACACCTCCTAGGAGATGCTTGCTTATGATGTTAAAGTATAAGTCTCCATGACCAAGATGACTTGAACACCGCAAGTCAAAGGAACATCGCACTTAAGCTGCAGTAAGAACTTCATTGACATATCTTTATAGATTACCATATGAAGTTTTACAGCTAGTCACTCCAATGAACTAGTTCCCTTAACTAGCATCCATGTTTATCTCCGGACATCCCAATGTCACCAGCCAGTGAGAATCAGCTGATTAGAGAATAACCCATGCTAGTCTCAACAGAATTGATAGTGTCCGTATTTATCAATTCATCGACTAGGGATATTTTCAATACTTCACAATTGCACATTTAGAGATAATCACTAGTTGTGATCCCATCACAAATTCTCTTATGCTGTGAATTGTATTGCGGACATTCAGTAGATGAGTTTAAGATCCCAATCAAATACACAAACATGTATACTCAAATAGTGAATTATCATTTATTAAAATAAATGTTTACAATCATAAGGCGATTGCCTTAGGACACTTCTCTCATATCACTAACAAAATCCTAGTTTCTGAAATTTTATGATAATTGTGAAAACTTCCCATTTTTGGAAACTTTCCAATTTTGGAAATTTTTTATTTTGGAAAATTTTCAATTTTGGAAATATGTAAGTTTTCTTTGTACCAGAAACTTACAATTATTCTGAAAATCTATTATGGAAATCTCGCGATTTTGGGCACTTTCTTTCAAGAAAGTCTAGACAAATTTATGGATCATTAATTGATAATTAAATTCGAATTGGTTTTAAATTATTAACAAAATTCTTTACTTTGGGGAGCCACCCAAATTAAAGTTAGTTGTTGTAATTTAATTTCCTATTTTGAATAAAATTATCATGTTTAATTTGGCTACGCCTCGGGGAGCGGGCCAAATTTGATTTACGACAAATTTCTTTTCTTGGGTATCTGAGCCTCGGGGAGCCTCCCAAAGAAAATAATTTTTTGTAATTAATTAATCTATAAATAAAATATGCAATCAAATCTTGGAAATTTTGAGGTGATTCTCAAACGATAATTTTCTTATTTGATTTAAGAGGTGATGCTCTTACATATTGTTGTCTCCAAAATTAATTAGGAAAATTATTTCCTATAGAGTTTTCTTAAATAAGATTTTCATGAAAATAATATGTGGTTGAATTAAGGGAATCTGTCTCTTAATTTAATAAGATTTGATTTAGAGAAATCAAAGTCTTAAACATATTATATCCGAAATTGATTCTGACAATTTAGGAAATTGTTTCCCAAAACAATTCATTGAATAAAGTATGAAATTAGAATTAGGAAATCTGGTTCCTAATTCAATTAATGAGACTTGATAAATTAAGTCACATACATACTTTATTAAGGAAATCGTTAGTACATGACATAATTATATGTCATGAATGTGCTTAGAAAGAAAAGGATGAGACCCAAAACCCCTTACAAAATATTAAGGCCAACACCTTCCATTAATATGGTTAGAACCGGAGTTTTGTTTCTCGTTTGGGTTGATGTACACATCCATGCTCGGCTTGAACCTCAACATGTTCAAACCATGAAATTAGTTTATGATTAATATAGTTAGAGTCAGAGGTCAATCCTTAGTTTTGGTTGTTGGACACATCCAAGCCTGACTAAACGGTTGAATGAGCTCCAACCATATTAAAACTATTTCTTGATTAATGGGTCAACCTTAAGCTTGGAGCATCGATTTGTTGTGCCACAGCCAAGGTCGATGTAAAGAGAGGTGCAGTTGGGTGCTATGTATATTGTGGCATACTTGTTAATGAGTTAACAACCCAATGATTTATGCAAACATTCAATTAGTTGATAGCATAAAGTGATAGTTACATATATGTGATATGTAATCGGTATAATTACCTACCTTCATAGCTAAGAATAACTTGATGGCCACAGCCATGGTTGTTCTTATCTATGGTTGGATATCAACCTATTTGGAGATGTTCCTACGATCTCCCAAATTGATAAAAAGGGTTATTCAATTCGAAAAATAAATAGGATTTAATTAATGTATGTTGATGCATTCTTTATCATTCTTCTCACATAAGCTCAATTTGTATTTCTAGGATAATCACTCGATCATGTCTTCTCTGAATTTGCGTTCTATTTTGGACACCAATAAGCTGACTGGGCCAAACTTCATGGACTGGCTTAGAAACCTGAGGATAGTCCTCAAGGTAGAAAAGCTTGCTTATGTCCTTGAAGAACAACTTCCCAACTGTCCTCCTGAAGATGCAACTCCAGACCAGTTTCCTGAGTTGCTCAACCTGCTGAAGACTGTAGAGCCTTCTGTAAAGCAGGATCAGAAGACGATACTGTTAGTTGGTTCCTCAACGAAAGGTTCTAAGAGGAAGCCCAAAGAACAAAATAAGGGAAGGAAGAAAAAGGCCAAAAAGACTGAAAAGGCACCAAAAGGCACTTGCCATCACTGAGGCAAGGAGGGCCACTAGCGAAGAAACTGCAAGGTTTATCTTGAGTCCTTGAAGAGGAAGGCATCCGATGCCCCATCCTCTTCAGGTATCTTCATTATTGAATGTCACTCTATTTCCTCGTACACCAGGGTACTGGATACTGAGTGAAGCTCACATATATGTAATGGCAAAAAGGGGCTAAGGAATGTTGGTGCAGAATGCACCAAAGTCAAACCTGTGTTTTGATAATGGCAACAGAGGTCAAAAGTTAAGTCTTACTTGTTGTCTAACAAGTTACTCTAGTGTACAGGAAAAGCCCTAGCGAAGGACTGCTAGGCACTGACAAAGGAATGCCAGGGCAAAAAGCCCTAGCGAAGGACTGCTAGGCACTGGCGAAGGAATGCCAGAGTCAAAAGTGTTGGGACCGGGTGCATGTCGACAAGGATACGGGTTCGTAAAATTTTAAATTTTTACGTGCAGTGGAAGAATTATCATAAAATAATTTCCTAAATTATTTTAACCACGTATCTAGCATGCAACCTTATGATGTGTTGACATGATCATAAATTAAAACTTTACGAAAAAGTAAACTAATTTACCAAGTACCTCGAGTAACTCGAAGTAAGGGACGAGATCCAACCGTAGCGTCCCTTGGAAGCTTCGCCTCTATTCGCGTCCACGCCGAGTTCTCTTCGGGATGACTTCGCAAAGTCACGAGTTTTGTGCCGACGAGAACTACTAGATTCTCTAAAGGCACAACTAGAAGAACAAGAGAAAAGATAGGAAACTAACCACCAAAGTAACGGAATCAATATTCCGAGAAGGAAGGAGATGAGATCTGCTTCTTCTTCTTCTTGGTTGGCTTCTCCTTCTTCTTGAAAGCTCACGGCAACCAACCCTAGGGAAGGAGATGCGACGACCCTAGGTGGATGAAGGTGCGCCGGCCCTAATCCTCAAGGAGGGCGCCGGCCCTAAGGGGAAGAAAGGGAGAATAGAGAGAGAGAGGGAGAGGAAGCTACTTCTCTTGATTACTTGATTCGAATTAAGGGCTTGCCTTTGGTTCCTTTATATAGTAGCATCTCCCTTGCCAAGTCTCCCTCTTAACGGAATTAATGGAATTAGTTATCATAAGAAATTTATCCTATAAATTCTCTTATGAATTATTCCGTTTAAACCAAGTTTTATTATAACTAACTTTATAATAAAACTAATTAATGAATTAGTTATCATAAGGAATTTATCCTATAAATTCTCTTATGAATTATTTCATTTAAACCAAGTTTTATTATAACTAACTTTATAATAAAACTAATTAGTTATCATAAGAAATTTATCCTATAAATTCTCTTATGAATTACCAAGTTTTATTATAACTAACTTTATAATAAAACTAATTAATCTCCCCTTTTATTATGGAATAAATTTTATAAGAAATATATAAACTTTCTTATTATGGAAAAATCAATTCGTAATTGATTTTATAAAATTAAAATAAACCATTTCATGGATCATTTTAATTTTCATAAAAAGAATAAATTTCTATAAACTTATTTATATAAATTTCTTTACACAAATTTCTTTATCCATAATTTATAAAATAAATCGCACTAGATTTATTTTATTAATTAAATCAATTAAATTGGTTTCTTCCCTTTAATGTGGCCGGCCAACCCAAGGGGTTTGGCACCCTCTTTGGCCGGCCAAACCAAGCCGAACCGATCGCGAATTAAACTCATTTAATTCGCCCAATAAGCTTTCAAAAGACTTAGCCATTTTAGCTTCCATTGCGCCTCTGATAAATTCAGATTCGACTTATTTCTCTTGATCGGAAAATCTAATTTTCAACTCGTTTTAAATCCCTCGGATTACTCGTATTGCGTGTGACTAAATAGGCTTTCGATTTATGTTGGCCGTTTATAATCAACTAATTATAGAACGATCATGAGTGGCACCTAGTAGTACATCATGACCCCCAATTAATCGAAAGATCAACGGTTTGACCTCAGAAGTAATTCTGAAACCCTTCAGCAGCTCTAATGAATCGTGCCCCATTCCCTTCACCATCTTATACCCACTTGGTTCAGGACACGGTCTATTTGTGTCAGTCCCCACTAGGCTGACTACGTCACACCTAGCCCAAGTAATATCTTTCTCGTCCTTTGGATTTCTAATTACTCTCATGTATTTTAGAGACTAGCACTACAAACATGATATACTCTGGCCAGAGGTTTTGAGTAACAATCCGACGATAGGCCTGGGTATACATCTCCTCGCAAGGAGTGGTGAATCGTTTGTAGGCTGTTCAAACATCTTCGGGCACTTCGGCTTATACCCAATCATCCTGGGTCCACACCTCCTTGGAGATGCTTGCTTAAGATGTTAAAGTATAAGTCTCCATGACCAAGATGACTTGAACACCGCAAGTCAAAGGAACATCGCACTTAAGCCGCAGTAAGGACTTCATTGACATATCTATATAGATAACCATATGAAGTCTTACAGCTAGTCACTCCAATGAACTAGTTCCCTTAACTAGCATCCATGTTTATCTTCAGACATCCCAATGTCACCAGCCAGTGAGAATCAGCTGATTAGAGAATAACCCATGCTAGTCTCAACAGAATTGATAGTGTCCATTTTTATCAATTCATCGACTAGGGATATTTTCAATACTTCACATTTGCACATTTAGAGATAATCAATAGTTGTGATCCCATCACAAATTCTCTTATGCTGTGAGTTGTATTGCGGACATTCAGTAGATGAGTTTAAGATCCCAATCAAATATAAACATGTATACTCAAATAGTGAATTATCATTTATTGAAATAAATGTTTACAATCATAAGGCGATTGCCTTAGGACACTTCTCTCATATCACTAACAAACTCTCACATGGCCTAATGGCAATCGCTACGGTATCCAATACCACAAGCTCTAACATGACCCTCAAACTTGCTCTGAGGCAAGGCCTTTGTTAAAGGATCCGCTAAATTCCTTTCAGTGAGAATTTTCTCAATTTGTATATCATTCCTACTTATAATCTCTCTGATCAGATGATAGCGGCGAAGCACGTGTTTGGATCGCTGATGAGACCTTGGTTCCTTTGCTTGTGCAATAGCTCCATTGTTGTCACAGTAAACCGGCACTGCATCATCAATGGTTGGAACCACGCCAAGTTCGGAGACGAACTTCTTGATCCAGACTGCTTCCTTTGCTACTTCCGAAGCTGCGATATATTCCGCTTCCGTGGTGGAATCCGCTACGGTGTCTTGTTTGGAACTTTTCCAACTTACTGCGCCTCCATTCAAAGTAAATACGTATCCAGACTGAGATTTGGAGTCATCCTTATCTGTCTGGAAACTGGCATCTGTATACCCACGTATTACCATATCTCCTTCTCCATATATTAGGAACACATCCTTAGTTCTTAAGTACTTAAGGAT
>JAGFNQ010006650.1:0-50380 GCA_024364735.1 Boesenbergia rotunda
AAATATATTCTCTCCATCCTTTGCTGTGCTTGATACCCTAGCCCAGCTGGTCGCGCCGCTCTGGTTCTCTGGTCGCGGTGGGTTCGAACCCCCGGCTGCCCTTAAACGTTTTTTTCTTTTTTTATATACTAAACGGACTCGGAAAATTCCATAAAAATATTCTAAAAATCCCTAAAAATATCTAGAATATTTTCTAAACCATTTTTAAATAATTCTAAGGACTTTAAGAACTAAAAATGGGAAATTTTGGGGCGTTACAATCCCCCATACCTTATGAAAAGTTCGTCCTCGAACTTAGAATAATTCTGGATATCTCTCTCTCATGCTGTCCTCACGTTCCCAAGTAGCCTCTTCATGCTTTGATTCTGCCAGATGACCTTCACTAGTGGCACTTCTTTGTTTCTTAATCTCTTAACTGCTTTGTCCACTATCTGTGTCGGTCTGCTCTCATAACTAAGATCTTCTTGGATCTGTACTGACTGAGGCTGAATCACTTGGCTAGGGTCGTGAATACACTTCTTTAGCATAGAGACATGAAAGGTACTGTGGATAGCTGACATATCCTCTGGTAGGTGCAGCTCATATGCTACCTTACCAACCCTCTTTATGATCTTGTAGGGTCCTATGTAGCGAGGACTTAGCTTGCCCTTCTTGCCAAATCTCATCACTCCCTTCATAGGAGCGACCTTGAGAAATACTGAATCTCCAACTTGGAATTCAAGTGGTCTACGGCGTGTGTCAGCATAACTTTTCTGTCTACTCTGGGCAGTCTCAATCCTCTGGCGGATCGTCTGGATAGCCTGAGTGGTCTCATCTATAAGCTCAGTCTGGCTGTCTAGTCCTGACTCCATCTCTTTCTTCTCACCAGCTTCTTGCCAACATATGGGTGATCTGCATTTCCTGCCATACAATGCTCATAAGGTGCCATCCTGATGGTGGCCTGATAGCTATTGTTGTAGGCAAACTCAGCTAAGCACAGAAATTTGCACCAACTGCCTTTAAAGTCCAATGCACAAGCCCTGAGCATGTCTTCTAAAATCTGATTTACTCTCTCTGTTTGTCCATCTGTCTGGGGATGGAAAGCTGTGCTGAACTGAAGTCTGGTGCCTAGGGCGTCCTGAACACACCTCCAAAAATGGGAGATGAACCGCCCATCTCTGTCAGAAACGATCGACTTCGGAACTCCGTGAAGCCTGATCACTTCTTTCACGTACAGCTGTGCTAACTGCTCTACCGAATGCAATAACTTGATGGCTAGGAAGTGGGCAGACTTGGTCAATCTGTCCACTATCACCCATATTGCATCGTGTCCATGGGTGGTTCTTGGGAGACCTGTGATAAAATCCATGGATATTCTTCCCACTTCCACTCTGGAATGGGAAGAGGCTGCAGAACTCCTCCTGGTCTCTGGTGCTCTGCTTTGACTCTCTGGCAGGTCAAGCAGGTACTGATATATCTGGCCACGTCTCGCTTGAGTCCAGACCACCAGAATCTTTGCTTTACATCTTGGTACATCTTGGTAGAACCAGGATGCATAGAGTACGGGGTACTGTGGGCTTCTTCTAAAATATTCTTTCTTAGTTCCTCATCATTGGGGACGCAAAGGCGGTCTCCAAGATAGAGGATGCCACTATCTGATACTCGAAACTCTGAATTTTCTGCCTCTTGGATCTCCTGCTTGATCTTCTGGATCTCTGGGTCTTGACTTTGCTTTCTTTGTATATCCACAAGCAGGGTTGACTCTAGAGTCAATGCAGAAAGTTGCCCAATTATTACCTCGACTCCAAAATCCTTTATTTCTTTCTGAAGTGGTAGAGACAGTGATGATAGGGACATCAGTGCTGCACAGGATTTTCTGCTCAGTGCATCTGCCACTTTATTAGCTTTACCTGGGTGGTAGAGGATTTCACAGTCATAATCTTTGACCAACTCTAGCCACCTGCGCTGCCTCATATTCAGATCCTTCTGAGTGAAGAAGTACTTCAAACTCTGATGGTCTGTGAAGATTCTGCACTGCACTCCATACAGGTAGTGTCTCCAGAGCTTCAGTGCAAAAACCACAGCTGCTAGCTCAAGGTCGTGGTAGGGTAATTCTTCTCATAGTCCTTGAGCTGTCTGGAGGCATATGCTATTACTTTACCGTCTTGCATGAGGACAGCTCCAAGGCCCATCTTGGATGCATCACTGTAGATGTCAAAGGCCTTGTCACTCTCTGGAACAGTCAGGATGGGAGCACTAGTCAATCTTTCTTCAGTTCTAGGAAGCTGTGCTCGCATTTATCTGACCACTCAAACTTCTGTTCTTTCTGGTCAGGGCTGTGAGTGGAGAGGCTATTCTGGAAAAGTCCTCCACAAATTTTCTGTAATATCCTGCCAGGCCTAAGAAGCTTCTGATTTCACTGGCATTCTTGGGTCTACACCAGTTGCTGACTGCTTCTATCTTGGCTGGATCAACTTGAATGCCTTCTTTGGATACAATGTGGCCTAGGAAGGCCACCTGATCAAGCCAAAACTCACACTTTGAGAATTTGGCGTACAACTCCTTCTGGTGTAAGGTTTGCAACACTATCTTCAGGTGTTCTTCATGTTCTTTCCGAGTCTTTGAATACACTAGGATATCATCAATGAAGGCAATGACGAACTTGTCCAGAAAATCCTTGAACACTCTATTCATTAGATCCATAAACGTCGCAGGGGCGTTTGTCACTCCAAAGGGCATGACCACAAACTCATAGTGCCCATATCTTGTACTGAAAGCAGTCCTTGGCACATCACTCTCCTTCACTCTGAGCTGATGGTAACCTGATCGCAGATCTATCTTGGAGAACACTGTGGCTCCCTTCAGCTGATCAAATAAATCATCTATCCTTGGCAAAGGATATCTGTTCTTGATGGTTACCTTATTCAAAGCTCGATAATCTATGCACATTCGCATAGATCCATCTTTCTTCTTGACAACAGTACAGGAGCTCCCCAAGGTGAATGACTAGGGCGGATGAAACCCTTGTCAAGCAGCTCTTGCAATTGTTCTTGTAATTCTTTCAGTTCTGCTGGTGCCATGCGATAAGGTGCCTTCGAAATTGGGTTGGTTCCTGGGGCCAACTCAATTTCAAACTCAATTTCCCGATTGGGAAGGAGTCCTGGTAACTCTTCAGGAAACACCTCAGGATAGTCACAGACTACCCTCACTTCTTCTCTCTTCAATCCTTCTCCTTGACTTGCATCCACTATATGAGCTAGAAAACCAGAGCACCCCTTCTCTAACATTCTCTGAGCTTGTAAGGTAGATAGGAACCTATTTATCTTTCTCCTTGGGTCTCCAATAAACTCAAATGAAGGTTCTGCTTCCGGTGTGAACTTGACTTTTCTCTTGCGGCAGTCTATAGAAGCATTATACTTGCTCAAGAAGTCCATTCCTAAAATGACATCGTAATCCTTCATTTCAAGGACTACCAAGTCACTGTAGAGCTCTCGGTTGGAAATCTAGATTGATACTGCCCTTAGCCTCTCAGTAGAGGCCATCACTTCCCCTGACGGTAAGGTTGTTAAGAACTTCATCGTTCAACCTTCCTGGTGGCCTTTATACTGTTTAAGTAGTGCTCAGTGATCAAAGCACAACTTATTAGTTCTTCGGAGGTTTGCAGCCTCTTAACACCGCTAGCCCCTTTAACGCTATCTCAGGCCTTAACATCTTGAGCATTAGCCTAACTATCTCTTTTTCTGTGCTAACTAGCTCTGGGCACAGATGAGCTAACCGCTTAAACATCTTCACTGCTTCATCCATGGATAGTTCTCCTTGTCTGAACTCCGTGAATTCATCATAATGCTTGTTGGTTACTTGCATGTGAAAGTATTCTTCGAAGAACTCAGTCTCGAAGTCGGCCCATGTCATCTGGCTGACATTTCTCTTGGCCTTGACTCTCTTCCACTATATTCTAGCATCTCCCGTAAGGCAGAAAGATGCACACTTTATCTTCTCTACCTCATGCCAGTCCAGTAGCCCTACTATTCTTTCCAACGTTTTGAACCATGCTTAAGCATCCCATGGTTTGCTTGTGCCTGGGAAGTTCCCTGGCTTCAGTTTCTTCTACTGAATGAGGTACGCTTCTTGCCTTACCCCCCTTGCCGGACTACAGATGTAATCGATGGGTCTTCGATCACAACTGGTGCCACTACATTCGCCACCGGCGAGGTAATAATAACGACCTGCTGGTTAGCCATCCTAGTGGCAATAACTTGCTGTTGTTCTGCTAACTGTCTCTGTAACTGAGCCACCACGTCTAAGAGATTTGGTGGGGGTACTGACTCTGTTGCCTCTTGCCCTCTAGGAGCTTGCTCCTCGTTTTGGGCCTTTCTAGGACGTCCTCAAATGTATAACTTAACACTTAATGGTAATGTTCCCAAACTTGCTTTAGGATATAACAAGACCTTGGTCTTGATTCTTATCTCATTTCTTAGTCCTAGAACTCGTTCTAGGGCTTAGTAAGACCTTGGTCTTACTCAAAACTTTTATCAAGCACCTTGCGTGCCATAATCCCAAAACTTACTTTTGGGCAAATCAAGTAAGTACTTAAGCATTTCTCTAATATCCATTCTAGGGATTAAACATGATTCCGTGATACTAAGGTATTAAACATGCTTCCTTGTTCTATGCACATATGAGTAAGTACTTAAGCATTTCTCTATACTGCAATTAAGTAAAGGAGCAATAGAAAAACTGAAACTTAAAGCTTTCTTACTTGAAGACGGCAAGGTTGATGCTGATGTGTGTGTGATGCTGGAGAATGGGAACTGCTCTGATACCACCTGTAGCGACCCGCCTTCTCTGCCTTAGACGGATCGTTACTTTTGTCTACTTCTCGACTCTAATGCACGACTAAAAATGCGGAAATCTTTTTTTTTCTTTTAAATTCATCTAAGAATGATATTCTAACTTAAGTAGTCATGCATGATACCATGTCACACTTTCTTTCTCAAAAACTCGTAAGATGAAACTTATTGAAACCTGCCTCGCCCAACTCAGTTTTCGGGTATCAGTCGACTGATACTGTATCAGTCGACTGATAAGCCTGAAATCTGAATTTTCAGGTTTCGGCACTTGCTTCAAAACTCCACCAAACCTATACTTTCGAGCCATATAGAATCATGACACCATTTCTATACTCTATGCCAGTTTTCTAAACAATTTAGCCAATCAAAATGAATCCATAACTTGAAATTAGGACTTTTGCGGAAGAAAATAGCTATTCAAGTTTATATGAACTTTAACATTAGAGTTTGTACCAATCTTGACTCCTATGCATTCATAACACCAAATACATGTTCTATAACCTTGCTAAGCATTATGAAATGTGAATGCAACTTTTCTAAACATATTTAAGCAATAAAAACTTGATTCAAAGAGAAATTAATACTATCTTGGCACATGCATCTATTCTCTAACAAAGTATCAATATTTCCAACTACTCACACTTCTACTCATCCAATGCAATCATAAGGATATGTATGCTAAATGAAATGACATGGAATCTTTACTCTAAGAAATTGAGCATGTAAAACTATCCAAAGCTTAAATGTTCGCTAAACTCCATAAAGCAAGAACTTGAAATTTGAATAAACTATAACATTGTAATTCAAATAACTAAATTGTCTCGTCTCAAAGATCTCTCCAAAATCAGCCACCACACACACTTTACTCAGCACCGCCTCGTCGCCTTCCTTCAGAATTGCTTGCCTTTACCTTTATCTGCAGTAAGAGGAAATGCAACTAGTAAGCAAAAAGCTTAGTAAGTACTATCTAGCTCACAAAATCTCGAAATGTGCAAACATGCTTCTTGAACAATATGAAAATCATATGAGATACTTATATGCTTGAAAGAAAACTAAGAACATGTATAACTCAAAACATGCATACTCAAGCATTAATAAATCTCAATTTACTTTTCTTGGCTCAACTTGAAACTTTAGCTATTCTTTAACTTTTTGAAAACTCTTTAAACTTTAGAAACTTTGCTAAAGCATATACTTGAAAATAATAATCACTTGGATCCACTGAAGACGTAAGTACCATCTCATGCGCGTTCCCTAAAAGGTTGGGGTAGCGAGCCACCAATCCTAATAGAGCAGACCTTGGTCTACCAGGGCCAAGACCTTGGAATTGGACACCTGGATTTCTTTAACGACGCCCTTGGACGCCGGGTACTGGCCTTAGAAAATAAAATAGCTTTTCTTTCTTTTCTTTCTTATCTGTAAATGCCTTGGCATTTTCTCGAGCACCTTGCGTGCTAAAATCCCTAAGTCTTGACTTTTGGGGATTTCTTAAGGCCTTGGCCTTTTCTTTTCTTATCTTTATCTTCTCTTTTCTTTTCTCATAGCTTTTCTTGGACCCTAATCTCATATAGGGCACTCAATAAAATATATAAGCATATAATGAACTAAGATCACATGCAAAAATCTTAACAAGAAGTAAATATCTCTTTTAAAAACTTTTAAGGGAAATTCTTGCGGAAAAACCGCCTCTTACTGCAGGTGAGCAGTACTTACATTGATATCTTGGACTTACAACCAAGATTGACGTCTAGGGCTCGGGAGAAACTTGAGATCTCGGAGAATTCTTCGCGCCTACGCGTTCCTCTCGTCGCGGGGATCCCGAATATGGAAATCTCTTGGAGGAGAGCCTTGGCCGGCCCCCTAGAGCTTGGTGTTATTTCGCCCAAGAGAGGGGAGGTCGGCGTGAGGGTTTGGAGAGGAGAGAAATAAAACTTCTCTCTTTAATTACCTATTTATACTTATGGGGGCGGATTAACCTAACTACACCTTAAATATATTTCTCTCCATCCTTTGCTGTGCTTGATACCCTAGCCCAGCTAGTCGCGCTCGCTTCTGGTCTCGTGGTGGTCGCGGGTTTGAACCCCCGGCTGCCCTTAAACGTTTTTCTTTTTTTTTATATACTAAACGGACTCGGAAAATTCCATAAAAATATTCTAAAAATCCCTAAAAATATCTAGAATATTTCTAAACCATTTTTAAATAATTCTAAGAACTTTAAGAACTAAAAATGGAAATTTTGGGGCGTTACAGATAGGCATGTGGAGGGAATGGGAGTTAGATGTATGGCAGTTTGATGGCAGCATAGTCTTTTAGTATAAGTGGGAGATTGTTAGGATGTATACTAAAAGCCTAGCTTTTGTATGTGAAGGGTACGGCTTGGCGGGCTTCCTAAGCGAATACTTAGCCGTCCTTGAGAGCCCTCTCCATGTCCATGGATTAAAATTAATCCGAATGGAGTCCCGTCTCCCAAACGACCATCTCGTCATCATATCGATCGATTGGAATTAAAACTAGGCCAATCTCAAAGATCGAGCCTTGTAATTCGCCTAACCAACCGACCGTGGAAAAGACGACGAGTGGATCACCGATTTTTGTGTTTATTATTGGGGTCCAATTAATTAATTATTAACCATGATTATCAAATAATCAAAACAATAATAATTAATTAACACACATGAAATGACAAGAATAACAAGGAACCAAGGAAGAAAATTATATCTTCCTTTACCTCGCAGTCTTCTACCTTATGTCCCTTCCCTCCCGGACGTCGTGTGGGCAATGAGCTACCGAGAACCAGAATCACCAAGGGGCACCATATCAATCACCTTCTTCACACCACTTCCATGTGCCAACAAACCCTATGACCTAGGGTCACCGCCGGCCACCACCACTCGCTCCCTACATGTGCCGCCGGCCACTAGGGGATTCCAAGAAGCCCCGACCACAAGTACACCAAGGAGATGATTTGAAGGAAGAGAAGAAGAAGCTAAAGAAGAGGATATACAATCCTCTTCTTCCTTTAAACCCACTCCAACCACCCTCTCCTTCCCTCCTATCACCGCAGGCCAACCATGAAGAAGAAGAAGGTTCTTCTTCACCGCCGGTTGTCTTCACCTTGGAACCCAGCTACGCATGCACCAATGGAGAGCCAAGGCTGAGAATACAAGAGAAGTCGAAGAAGAGATCCTCTTCTTCCTTCTCTACCGAGTCTTCGTCCTCCTCCACTTTCGACGCCGCAACTTCCAAGGGGATACTCCTTCTCCATAGCCGACCACCTCCTCCACTCCTTCTTGTTTCCGAGCACCACAAAAGGAAGAGAAAAACTCTTCCTTGTCCTTGTGATTTCCGGCCAAAAGATGGAGAAGAGGATGGGAAGAAAAGAGAAGAAAACTTCTCTTTTCCTTTGCTACCGTCGGCTAACCTAGGAGAGAGGAGGAAGAAAGAGGGAGAGAGAAAAGGCTAGGGTTTTGTTATGATTCATTAGCCTCTTGGTTTCATGATACCATGGGATATATATAGGGCTAAGGTAGGGACCATGAGGAGTTGGGTCTTGGCCCGCTAATGGATCCAAATCTGATCCATTAATAAAGATCCATTCCACTAAAGGATCTCCATTGAACTTCCTCACCAACCCCCATATTTTCATATAGGCTTCACCTATTATGAGTACATCCATCCCTCCGTATTTAAGATATCGTATGCCCATTGATTAATTTAAATTACTGACAATTTTAATTAATCATCTTCTAACTCCTTGACTAGTACCACTCAACCTTATCATCATGTTGGATCAAATCCACCTGCAGGGTTTAATATGATGAACCTTATGAACTCATCAAGGGGGCATCATCATCCCGACTCACCAGGACACAGATTTCGTCAATAATCAACGGCACGTCATATAATTAATATTATTTCCCAACTTATCGGGCCTATCGATTTAGCAGAATAAATCTCGCCCATTGGTAAATCACAGAAATAAAATATTAACTATACGTGCCCGTTATTATATCGAGATTTAGGGATTGTACTCCATAATAATCCGAGGTACAATCTAATTATTAAGTCAGTACAAATTGGATGACCTCTAGTATTGGTCCTGCTCAATGCACACAAAGCATACTAGTGTAATTCTATGGTCAAGACAAACCACACCTAATTACACTACAACCATCCCGATGGTTTATCCAACTCCATCTCGGTTGTGAGCCTCTACTTATACAATGCAAGGGACTGATAACATGATCTTCTGTGTGTCACCACACACCATGTTATCTACAATGCAAAGTATCGGACTTTTATGCATATACTAATATAAATATGCATCTGTGTTGTTGTCATTCTCTTTTTAAAATGTAGATGATCATATATATAAAAAGAACATGTCTTTTAGTATACATATAACAGTATGAACATCTATATTTTGGAATGAGAATCACATGATCATTGTTTACATTTTATATTTATTATATGTGTGCATATTGTCCTTTACCTTACATTGTAGATAACATGGTGTGTGGGGCCACACAGAAGATTATATTATTAGTCCCTTGTAAAGTATAAGTAGTGGCTAACAATCGAGATGATTTTAGACAAACCATTGGCATGGTTGTAATATAATTTGGTATTGATCTATCTTGAGCAGGACCGACTTAGAGGTGATTCAATTTATACTGAAAATATAATTGAATCAGATCTCAGATATTATGGTGTACATGCTCTTAATCCTGATATAATAATGGGCGCATGTACTTAATATCAATTTCTTTGATTTTCCAGTGCGAGATTTATTTGTTAAATCAATAGGCCCAGTAAATTGAGAAATAATATTATTTACATGGTGTGCCATTGATTATAGAAGGAAACCGTGCCCTAATGCGTTAGGATGATGATGTCCCCTTACGAAGCCCATAAAGTTCATAATGTAAATCCTGCAGGAGGACTTGGTCCGACATGATGATTGTAACGCCCGCCCTTATATCTACTCTCGGGGCGGGGTTACGTACAATCAATCATATAATTATTTTAACATAACATAAAAATAATGCAAGAGTGCGAGGACTAAGTACTGAGCATGCTTGTCTAAAACCATCAAGTGATACTTACAAGTACTAAGCATACTAGTCAGTTCATGCTAATCAAATATCATGCTTGGATCATTAGAATATGGTAGGTGTATAGTAAGTTTAGTAGCACATAAATCATGATAGTGAGGTTATACATTCCATTGCATAATATTAGTTCATCAAATTGAGTCTAAAGGAAGTCTAGAACATCATGTGTAATATCTTAATTAAGAGTAATCAATAACATTCATTATCAAGAAAACATTATCATAAGCATAGTAAAGTAGATATAGAATCATTCTTTCCCGAGCCACCACCCCACACATCTTCAGCCTTCCTGCCTCTTCCTTTAGTTTAAGTGTTCCTTACCCTTATCTGCAGCATAAGACAACACATAAACTAGTAAGCACAAATGCTTAGTAAGGATCCTGTCCTACTCGCAAAATCCATACGAAAGAATACAACATGCACACATAATAAATCATAAGCATGAGTTCATCACAACATACTGTACATCAAAGTTTCTAAGCATGCAGTATATAGTATCTTAAGCATACCCATCACATATAATAAATGGTTTCAAAACAATTCCATAAAGGTATTACTTAAAAATACATCAACATCATATAGGGCCTAGTTGTGTACCACATAATGCGCGTTCCCTAATGACTTGGGGTAGCGAGCCACCAATCTCATTAGAGCAGGACCCTTCCGTCCTACCGGAGCCATGACCTTAAGTTAACATGCACCCCGAATTTCTTTAACGACCCCCTTCCGAGTCGGGTACACAACTTACAAAGTAAAATACTTATCATGTCTTTACATATATGCTAAGGAGTACTCCAAATTCACTTCTCAAGGGACACACCACTCTTCAAGGGTGCTCATGATCCCATAGGGACACACCACAAAACATAAGGGGTGCTCTTGATCCCATACTTAGTGGAGTATCCTTTCAAGCATTTTATCATACACATCACATGCAATTCATAAGGGTGCCCCATGGGCTATAAGCATGCTCATACATACATCATATTTCAACCACTTAAGCATACTTTATATATGACAAGATTGGCCACATAAATCACATTCATATCATAGGAAGTGGTAGCATGCCTCATGGGTTGATTTAGTTCTTCCTAACCCTAAACCTAGGGTTTGGCCGAAAGTCAGGGGTAGGGGTAGCTTAGGTTTTTGACATCAAACATCTCATACAAGTATCACATATATATACATCATGTATCATACTAAGCATAGTATACATCATGGGGTAACCAACCTTCACAAACCCTAATGTTCATGCCTTGGCCGAAAGTTCCATACTAGGGCAAATCAAGTTTTCCAATCAAGCCTTCCATCTAAACATCACATGCATATACATATCATCTTACTAAACATAAACATATCTCATAGGGTAGTTTAACCTTCACGAACCCTAACTTTAGGGTGTTGGCCGAATGGTGTAGGGTAGGGGGAATTAGGGTTTTTGAAATCAAACATTCACACGAGCATTTACACAAACACCTCACATACATATCATGCCACTTATTAAGCATAGATTACATCATAGGATAATCATGCAACCCTAAACCCTAATCCTTCTAGGGTTGGCCGAAAGTGTAGGGTAGGGAAAAAGTTGGGTTTTTGTAACCAAACATTTATACAAACACCTTGTCTACACTATCATATAATACACTAAACATAAAATACATCATAGAGTAATTCAACTCTTAATCCCTAATTTCTATGCCTTGGCCGAAACTTGTAGGGGGTGCAAACCCTAGTTTTTGTTATCACAACTTGAAGGAAATCAACATACATATATACCCTAAGTCCCAAGGGGTCTTTTCATGTATCAAGGAGTAACCAAGGCCTTCCCTTAAGGGGTGACCGAAACTTACATAAGGCAAATCTCCATTTTCGAAAACCACAAGAAGAAGGAAATCATACACAACAATTACACTGTAGGCGAGGGGATACTTACATCCTTTCGCTTGAATTTCACCTTCTCTAAATCTTTAGGGTACCCTTGGTTGAAGTAAGAGTGAGAGTTTCCTTTGTTAATACTTCTCTAGAACCCTTGGCCCTAGTAGAGGGCAAGATCCTTGGATGGGGTCTTCTTCCTTCCAATTCCCTAGGGTTAGAACCCTAGGGTGTACTTTTCGAAAATGAAAAGGAAAGGGGGAGAGTGAATTTCGGTTTTGGAGTGGGGAAGAAGAAGAAGAAAATGAAACTTCTTTCCCTCTCTCTTATTTATACTATTCTCATGAAGGGACATGTCTCTTCACCTCCCTAGCTTTAACTAGCACATTTCTTATTCTCTCAACATGAAATACTCCTTGGTGCAATGGTTAAGACATGGTTAGTGCAACTAGGACGTTCAAGGTTTGATCCTTGCTTCCTCCTCTCTACACATTCTTTTTATCACATTTTGCACTAATCCATATCAAAGCCCATTAAGCCAAGCCCATCATGACATTTCATAATAATGTTTCATGAATTCTTCATATTTCATATGGGAAAAATTGGGGTGTTACAATGATAAGGTTGAGTGGTACAACTCATGGAGTTAGATATTAATTAATTAAATTGTCAGTAATTTAATTAATTAATGGACATGCAAGATCTTAAACACGGGGAGATTATGTACACATAATATGATGGAGCCCATATTTATTTATGGGTATTGGTGAGGTAGTTCAATGGTAACCCTTTAGTGGATCGGGTTATCACTAATGGATAGTACTTTGGATCCATTAGGAGGCCAAGACCCAACTCCTCATGGTCCCTATTGTATCCTATATATACCTCATGAGTCATGAGACCAAGGCATCACAATTAACCTAAAGCCTCTCTCTTTTCTCTCCCTCTCATCCTCTCTCCTAGGTTTTGCGCCGACACCAAGCAAGGTGGTAGAGGAAGCTTGGTGGATTAGAGGAAGAAAGAAAGAATCTCTTTTCTCTTCATCTTCTTTCTCTTCTCTTCTTCCCCTTAGGGCACGCGGCATCACCAAGCAAGGAGAGGCGCCGGCGGCTAAGAAAGAGTGCTCTTTCTTCTCTCTTTGGCCGGTGGCAAGGAAGGTTGATGGGGAGGTGGCCGGCGGCTGGGTTTTCAAGCAAGGAGAGAGTTCTTTCTCTTCTTCTTCTTCTTCCTCTCTTCTTTCCTTGGTGGACGGTGCAAAGAAGGAGTTGCTCCTTCTAAGGTTTTGGCACAAACAAAGGAAGAAGAAGGAAACCCTAGAGTTTCGGCCAAGGAAGAAGAAAGAGAAGGAAGCTAGGGCTTTGCCTTGATGACTTCGTTTCTTGGAAGATCGTTGCCCACACGACGTCCAAGTTGAGGATAGGACATATGATAGAAGGTCGCAGGGTAAACAAGAGGTATAATTCTTGTTTGGTTTGTTCTTGTTCTTGTTTATATTGTATGTTGATTATTATCATGGACCCCGAAGATAAACACAAAAATCGATGATCAATTTATCGTCTATTCAGTGGCTAATCGATTAGACAAGTTAGATTGCTTGAACAACAAGTTTGTTCAAGCGATCACTCGAATCGATTAGTATGATGATGAAATGGTTGCATCGGAAAGGTTCTCTTCATCTAGGTTGTTTCTAATTAATAGAAAATTTTAATCTGGAGACATAGAGAGCAATATAACTGATTGAGAAACCGTCAACCTAACATATGTAAGACAACCCCTAGGTTTTGAAGACTTAGACTATCCTAACCACGTATTCAGACTTAGGAAAGCTCTTTATGGAATAAAACAAGCGTCTAGGGCTTGGTATGAAAGATTATCTACCTATCTAGTTTTTAAAGATTTTAACCAAGGCCAAATTGTCTCAACTCTATTTGTTAAGAGCTTAGAAAAAGAAATTTTATAAGTCCAAATTTATGTAGATGACATAATCTTTGGATCTGTCAACACTATATTTTTAAAAGAATTTATTAAAATTATGGAAAATAAATTTGAAATGAGTCTAGTCGGTTAACCAACCTTCTTTTTGTTAGATGTAGTATACTAAAAGATTTGTCTTTTGATATATAAGATGATCTATAATTTTGAAAAGAGAATTACTACAATACTAGATGTGTATTTATATTAGTATATGAATAAAAGTCCTTTACTTTGCATTGTAGATAACATGGTGTGTGGTGACATACGAAAGATCATGTTATCAGTTCCTTGCATAGTATAAGCAGAGGCCCACAGCCGAGATGAAATTGGACAAACCATCAGGATTGTTATAGTGTAATTAGGTGTGGTTTGTCTTGACCATAGAATTACACTAGTGTGCTTTATCTGCATTGAGCAGGACCAAAAGCAGAGGTCATCCAATTTGTACAATCCCTAAATCCCGATATAATAACGGGCACATATAGTTAATAGTTATTTCTTTGATTTACCAATGGGCGAGATTTATTCTACTAAATCAATAGGCCCGGTAAGTTGGGAAATAATATTAATGATATGGTGTGTCGTTGATTAATGACGGAATTCGTGTCCTAGTGAGTCGGGATGATGATGCCCCCTTGATGAGCTCATAAGGTTCATCATGTTAAACCCTGCAGGTGGATTTGATCCAACATGATGATAAGGTTGAGTGGTACTAGTCAAGGAGCCAGAAGTCGATTAATTAAAATTATCAATAATTTAAATTAATCGAAGGGCATTCGATATCTTAGACACAGGGGGATGGATGACTCATAATAGGCGGAGCCCATATGAAAATATGGGGGTTGGTGAGGTAATTCAATGAGGATCCTTTAGTGGAATGGATCTTCATTAATAGATCGGGTTTGGATCCATTAGCTGGCCAAGATCCAACTCCTCCTCTTGGTCCCTACGTTAGACCTATATATACCCATGGGATCAAACCAATGCTTAATCATCCAATTAATCATTCAACTTAGGTTTCTCTCTCTCTCTCTCTCTCTCCCTCCTCTCTCCTAGGTCACGGCGGCAAAGAGAAGGCTCCTTCTTCCACTTTGTTTTCTTCTCCTTTCCTCAAGCTCTCGGTGGCCGATCATCACTAGATAAAGGGAGGCTTCTTTCCTCCCTTTTGTGGAGCTCGGTGAGGGAGGAAAGGGAGCCGGTGGCTGACGCAATGTGAGAAGGCGGCGCAAGGGTTGTGGCACAAGAAGAGGGAGTTGAGCCGGTTGTTTGGGTGAAGGTGATGTTAAATACGGCCAATTAAAAACAGGTAGAATAAAATTTTTCGAAAATTATATTGGCAGAGTTAGGGATTATAGTAAATGGGATGGTTAAATAACTAAAAACCCTTATCCTAAGGGCAAGATTTGAATTTCTAAAAGTGGAGGGACCTTTTTGCAAAAAGCCACCCCCTTTGGTATTAAAACTCTCGGCCGACCCCTTCTTTTCTTCCCTCGTGCCCTAGCCACAGCCAAAGCCACACCCGACGTTGACATCATCCTCCCCTCGCGTGCCCTAGCCGCAGCGCCGACCCTTCTCCTCATCGGGAGCCCTACACCGCCCCGACTCCTCTTCTCCCTTCGCTCGCAGCAGCGCACGCCTCCTCCCTTGATCAAAGCTGGCGCCACAAACCTAGTTTTCATCTTCCTCGCGGACGCTTAGCTTCTTTTGCTTCGGATCTGCTCATCATTGAGATTTTACTGAAGGTTAGTGTGAGTCGGAGGAAACTTAGGGTTTCGATTCTGTCAAGATTGGTCAGCCGTAGCTTATTTGATTTGGCCGATCCAGGAGTCTGTGCTTGGGTTGCACGACCTGGAGATTTAGGAGGAACATCTGAGGAAGAGGAAGTTCGCATGGGCTTGTGGACTCGCCGTATTCAAGCTCAGTAGAGACGGCGATACCAATTCAGGTAAGGAATGATATGTTAGGGTTCTTATGTTGAAAATTCTGTTGTAGGTAATGATTTTAGGGTTGGACGGTTTCCCCTCTTGATTAGTAACGTAAACAATCTTCCTATGTTTTGATCAGATGTGGGATTCCTTTCTCACCATGTGGTTGTGCCCTAAATGTTAGCATGTGACCCTGTAAGATACTACCATGAGCTTAGCGTGGAGTGGACATGTTTTGGGTTAATATGGCTAATGTATATTGCTCAATTGTATTGTTGGATCGGTAGAGACCTTTGGTTTGATTTTTAAATGGTAGGTTATATTGGCTTGTATCGTATTATTACCTTAGTCTTGGGGATAAGTCCTTGTCTTGGGTTAGTTGAGGATTGAACCTAATTGCAGTAAAGGAGATTAAGGCTAACTCTAATTTAGATTAAGAATTAGCTTAATTATGTGGTTTGGTGTCTTGCCATGTATCCCTTGGGTTTTGGAGTTGCTAAGTGTGAGAATTAGATTTTTATTCTAGATAAACCCTTGGGTTAATTCGGGACTACTCATTTAATTTTGATTAATTAAATGAAACGGGATAATTAGGACAATCCTAATTAATTGGGATGACTCGATTAGTTATAAATCATATATTACTGTAGCTAAACATAATGCCTTTGATACAGGGCATTGATTGGATTTAGCATTTCTGACTATCAGACGGGAGGTTCTTGCTGATATAAGCATCTACTTGGAGGCGGGTACCCTTGACTTATCTTTGAGATATTGTCATATTGCTATGCATGGTTTGTTATAGATAACAGTAAGCTTATTTGCTATATCTGCCTTAGTATACCTATATTTGATATCTGTTGCTTATCCTTGAGGTTATCTTCCTTTTAGCTTCATACAGTCTCAATAGTCGTCTATATCTGCCTTAGTATACCTGTATTTGATATCTGTTCCATATCTTTGAGGATTACCTCCCTTTTTGCTTCATACAGTCTCAGTGGTGGTTATGTGAATATATTTGTGCATAGATGTAGTGATATGTTCCCTCTTGCATTTTGACATTGATAGATCACTGGTTATTTTGTTAGTATACCTAGTAGGTTACTTGTATCCCATGATATAGGATTCAGAGATATACCTAGTACACTGAGGTGATAGATGAGGATTTGGTGGGTGTTGTGTGGGTTCGGGTCATGCACCATCCTTGGATTGTTGTATATTGACAATCATCGGCTCCTATGTAGTCTGAGGCCATCGCCAGTTACATGAGGATATGCACACACATCCACTCAGGGGTAGTGGCTACCATAGGGTGTGTGCATTTGCCCTGTATTACTCCGCACGATCACTATTTGGAGGGTGGTTCCGGTGCATGGTAGCAGCCAGGGATCCCTTCTCGTCCTAAGACATGAGAAGATGAGAGCTAGACTCCCCCATTGCTTGGGGTAGGAGAGTGACCTCCGCCAGCATTCTGTCCACTCGGTCACTCAGGAGCAGTGATAGCAGGGCGCGTACAGTTGTCATAGCTCTACCCTTTCAGACATCCATTTATGACAGGTGGACGATGATCTGACTGGTGTCAGGGGTGACACATATCATTGCACCATGTGCATAGTTTGCATCGTGCATTGTTTGCTGCATTTGATTTCTGCACTTGATTGACATGCATATACTGGATACCTGTTTATCTTGGATTATATGTCATACTTGTTCCATAGGGATTTATTTCACCCTCTGTAGGATAGATGGATTCGGGTATGTACCTTTATTCAGTATCTTCAGTGTTTACCCTTGTCTATGATTCATATGAGACTGTATCAGCGTAGACTCTTATTGTTATTTTTACGTATTGTGCATATCTGTTGGGTGTCCGCTGAGTTTATTTGGACTCACACCGTTGCCATACTTTTGCTTTCAGGTTGATATCTGCCAGGAGCGTCTGAGTCGCCAGTCCCCTGCTTGTGACGACATTCGATTTGGTTTTCATATGATACTTTCTATTTTTGGACCATGTTATGTTTATTTCGTTGCACTGGATTTATCGTAGACTTGTAGTATGTGATTTGCTTTATGAGATTGTACTTCTGAGTCCTATGTTGGACTATGTGTATGGTTTTGCTGCGTTCCTGCAGCCTGCAGCTCAGGTAAGTTCGTGTTTTGGTTTTATGAGTATATTGTCATATATATGTTGTTCTGTTTGGATTTGAGGCCTGAGGCCCATATAAACTGCGTGGCATTCTTATACTTGTGGTATGTGTGTGTAAATTGTCTGTCAGACAGGGGAGGTGCAGTCCGATTTTCTATTGGATCAGCGACTCCTAGGTCTTGGGGCGTGACAATTTATTTGGTATTAGAGCCCAGGTTGTCGGATACCTTGAGGACTTGTGGATTTACGGTGTCTATCTGATACCAATTTATTTTGGTATCAGAGCGTAGGTTTGTGATGCCTACTTGTTTTACGGGTTTTTCGGATTTGTTCGGAGTAGTTTTATCGATGTGATTGCACCTTGGGACTGGGCAGCAGCAGGACCTCTCCAGGCGGCAAATAGGTAAATTGGTAAAGTTAACCATTTGGTCTTGTTTGTAATACTTATTAATAATTCAACAGGTATGGCTCGGGGTGCATATGTTCCCGCACCGAGATGTGGTCCGGGACGACCACGTAAGAGGACTTTAGAGTCTCAAGCTGCAGAGTCCCCTGAGAGACCTGCTGAGGTAGAGTCTGTTAGTCATAGCCAGACTCAGCAGGATATTCCGAGGGGCCAGGATTCCCAGACTCAGATGGTCCCTCCTCCATTTCCAGCAGTAGTCCCTACTATTCCTCTTGCTGTATCCGCTCCGGTATTAGTCACCGGGTCAACAGCAGTACCCCCTCCGGTAGATCCAGTAACAGTGGGATCTATTTCAGTTTTCCCCTCTGTTCCGTCGGAGACTCCTGTTCCGACATACCCTACTGTTTCTTCTATGGCGACTGCTCCGACGCATCTGGTAGTTAGCTCGGTGGTACCTGTTCCGGTTATCCCTGCTATTCCATCGGAGACGCCTATACCTGCTCTGATTTATCCTACTGTTCCATCAGCAGTACCGGTCCCACCTTATCCTATTGTTCCACCAGCAGTACTGGGTCCATCTTATCAGACTATTCCACCGGTAGTACCAGCTCCACTCTACTCTACAGTTCTACCTGGGATGCCGGCTCCGATGTATTCTACTGCTCCCCCGATTATGATTATTTCAGCATATCCCATTGCTCCGACTATGATGCAGGCCCCAGCGCTCCCTTCAGCCTACCCTACGGTTGCTGCCCTCGGTTTTTCGGCAGTACCTACTGTACCACCCGCAGTGTCCATCCCGATCCTGCCGACAGCTCCATCCATGGTCCCTGCTCCGGTATTCCCCACTGTACCCCCTGCAGTATCTGCTTCTACTGTTGGTGTGGTGGACCGAGCTCGGATTCCGATGCTGGAGGAGTCTGTAAAGGGTCAGTTCACATTATTCCATGGAGGACCAGATCCGGCCGTGGCCCGAGCTTGGATCAGGACATTAGAGAGCACCTTCCGATATGTGACATGCTCGGACTGGGAGAAGGCTGAGTTGGCCATTTATCATCTGCGGGATCAGGCGTATACTTGGTGGACTATGCAGCAGACTATTATCGGAGAGCATTACATCACATGGGACACCTTCCGAGAGGCATTTGTGGCGAGGTACCTTCCGGCGGCATTTCGTATGGCAAGACGACAGGAGTTCCTGAATCTCCAGTAGGGAGATCGATCTATACTAGAGTATGAGGCGGAGTTTAACCGCCTAGCAGAGTACTGTCCTCATATGGTTGACGATGACATAGAGAGGACTACGCAATTTCACCAGGGCTTAGCCGCGTACATTCAAGTTCGTATGTAAGGATTTGTTGCTACATCCTACCGAGAGGAATTAGAGCGAGCTCTTGTTATCGAGATGACCCAACATAGACTGTTTGGAGATAAGAAGAAAGGTAAGCAGGTCATACATGACTTAGTTCAGACTCAGCTGCCGCAGACCACTGGGCAGATGCGCGACAGCCAGAGCATCTTTGAGGCATCATCCAGACCCCAGAAGTCGGCTCGTTTTTCAGTAGGATCGTTTCGGCCTCCTCAGCAGAATCGGGAGTAGTCTACTGATGGTTCATACTGTGTACAGTGTGGATCTCAAGAGCATATTAGAGCGGATTGTCCATTGGAGCATTCGATTTGCTACTATTGCAAGCGTCCAGGACACCTGAGTTGAGACTGTGCACTAAAGGCATAGAACGAGAAGATTGGAGCTGCTAGTCAGAGTGGACATCCTGGACAGTCAGGATCTCAGAGTGGAGGGCACAGGACACAGTCTTCTTTCCGTCAACCACCGTTCTCCCCTCCAGCAAGTGCTTATTTTATGCCGGGGTATGAGGCCAGGTATACCCCACCTATAGCTCAGAGTTTAGAAGTAGGACCTCAGCAGCAGTCTATCCCTCACTATCAGACTCATTTAGCATATCCGTCTATGACGTATCAACCTCAGTACCCGGATGGAGGATCAACTTTACAGGCTTGGCACCTTGTCGGAGGGTTAGCTCCGCAGCCTCCGCCTCAGTTTCAGGTTTCATCTCAACAATATTCGACGATGCCACCACCACCGCCAGAGATGGGTCGAGTTTCTGCTGGTACCAAAGAGGAGACACCGCCGATCGACAGGTCGACCTATCGCGGTATGAGATTCATATACGCATTTTCAGCTAAATTAGCGATAAATATTGATAGTTCTCTTTGTTGGGACCGGGTGCATGTTGACATGAATACGGGTTCATAATTTTAAAATTTAATTACGTGCAGCAGAAGGTTTAGCATAAATAATTTCTCAAATTATTTTAACCACGTATCTAGCATGCAACCTTATGTTGTGGAGACATGATCATACATTTAAAATTTTGCAGAAAGTAAACTAATTTACTTAATACCTCACGTAACTTGAAGAAAGGGACGAGATCCAACCGTAGCGTCTCTTGGAAGCTCCGCCTCTATTCGCGTCCACGCCGAGTTTTCTTCGGGATGACTTCGCAAAGCCACGAGTTTCGTGCCGACAAGAACTACTAGATTCTCCAAAGGCACGACAAGAATACCAAGAGAGAGATGAAAAACTAACCACCAAACGAAGAACGGAATCAAGATTCTGGGAGGAGGCAAGGAGTCGCGCCCGCTTCTTCTTCTTCTTCGGCTTCTTCTTGGTGGTACAAGCTCACGGCAAAGGGGGAGGGCTCTAGGGCCGACGGCACTAGAAGAGGGAGAGGGAGAGAAGGAGAGGGAGAGAGGCTAGGCAAGAATCCTTGATCTCTTGGATTAATCTCCAAGCCTTGCCTTGGTACCTTTATATAGTAGCCTCTTAATCGCCAAGTCTCCTCTTAACGGAATAAATTTTTCATAAGTAATTTATCTTATAAATTTTTCTTATGAATTATTTCGTTATGCCAAGTTTTTATTATAACTTTATTTATAATAAAAACAACCATGTCTTCCCTTTTATTATGGATAGAAATTTCTTTATATAAATTTCTTTATCATGGTAAATCAATTCATTATTGATTTTATAAAATAAAATAAATCAATCCAAGGTTTATTTTAATTTCCATGAAAATAAATCTCTTTATATAAATTTCTTTATATAAATTTCTTTATACAAATTTCTTTATCCATAATTTCATAAAACAAACCACGCGCGGTTTATTTTATAAATTTGAACCAAACAATTTGGTTCTTCCCTCTTATTGTGGCCGGCCAAACAAAGAGGGTGGGGACCCTCTTTGGCCGGCCAAACCCAAGCCACGATCTCACGAATTAAACTCATTTAATTCGTTCAATAAGTCTTCAAAAGACTTAGCCATTTTATGCTTCCGATGCGTCTCTGAAAAATTCAGATTCGACTTATCTCTCTTGATCGGAAAATCCAATTTTCAACTCGTTTTAAATCCCTCGGATTACTCGTAGTGCGTGTGACTAAATAGACTTTCGATTTATGTTGGCCGTCTATAATTAACCAATTATAGAACGATCATGAGTGGCACCTAGTAGTACATCATGATCCCCAATTAATCGAAAGATCAACGGTTGTCCTCAGAAACTATTCTGAAATCCTTCAGCAGCTTTAATGAATCATGCCTCATTCCCTTCACCATCTTATACCCACTTGGTTCAGGACATGGTCTATGTGTGTCAGTCCCCATTAGGCTGACTACGTCACACCTAGCCCAAGTAATGTCTTTCTCGTCCAACGGATTCTAATTACTCTCATGTATTTCAGAGATTCATACTCTGAACATGTCATGCTCTGGCCAGAGGCTTCGAGTAACAATCCGACGATAAGCCTTGGGTATACATCTCCTCGCAAGGAGTGATGAATCCTTTGTAGGCTGTTCAAACATCTTCGGACACTTCGGCTTATACCCAATCATCCTGGGTCCACACCTCCTTGGAGATGCTTGCTTAAGATGTCAAAGTATAAGTCTTCATGACCAAGATGACTTGAACACCGCAAGTCAAAGGAACATCGCACTTAAGCTGCAGTAAGAAGTTCATTGACATATCTATATGTAGATTACCATATGAAGTTTTACAGCTAGTCACTCCAATGAACTAGTTCCCTTAACTAGCATTCATGTTTATCTCCGGACATCTCAATGTCACCAGCCAGTGAGAATCAGCTGATTAGAGAATAACCCATGCTAGTCTCAACAGAATTGATAGTGTCCGTATTTATCAATTCATCGACTAGGGACAATTTCAATACTTCACAATTGCACATGTAGAGATAATCACTAGTTGTGAATTCATCACAAATTCTCTCATGCTGTGAATTGTATTGCGGACATTCAGTAAATGAGTTTAAGATCTCAATCAAATACATGAACATGTATACTCAAATAGTGAATATTCATTTATTAAAGTAAATGATTACAATCATAAGGCGATTGCCTTAGGACACTTCTCTCATATTACTAACAAACTCCCACTTGGCCTAATGCCGATCGCTACGGTATCCAATACCACAGGCTCTAACATGACCCTCAAACTTGCTTTGAGGCAAGACCTTAGTTAAAGGATCTGCTAAATTCCTTTCAGTGGGAATTTTCTCAATTTGTATATCATTCCTACTTATAATCTCTCTGATCAGATGATAGCGGCGAAGCACATGTTTGGATCGCTGATGAGACCTTGGTTCCTTTGCTTGTGCAATAGCTCCATTGTTGTCGCAATAAATCGGTATTGCTTCATCAATGGTTGGAACCTCACCAAGTTTTGAGACAAACTTCTTGATCCAAACTGCTTTCGTGATACAATCCGCTACGATGTCTTGTTTGGAACTCTTCCAACTTATTGTGCCTCTATTCAAGATAAATACGTATCCAGACTGAGATTTGGAGTCATCCTTATCTGTCTGGAAACTGGCATCTGTATACCCACGTATCACCATATCATCTTCTCTATATATTAGGAACACACCCTCAGTTCTTCTTAAGTACTTAAGGATTGTCTTGACAGCCGCCCAATGATCCATTCCTGGATCCGACTGGTATCTGCTCGTGACGCTCAAAGTATACGATACATCGGGCCTAGTACATAACATAGCATACATGATAGATCCTATCACGGATGCATAGGAAATCTTATTCATGCAAATCCTCTCATCTTCTGTGCGCGGACACATAGACTTTGAAAGGTTGATCCCATGCCTGATGGGAAGGTAACCTTTCTTGGATTCCGACATGCTAAACCTTTTTAGCACTCGGTCTATATATGTAGACTGCGAAAGACCAAGCAACCGTTTTGATCTATCTCTATAGATTCTAATCCCAAGGATATAGGTTGCTTCTCCCAGGTCTTTCATGGAGAAAGTTTTAGACAACCAAATTTTAACCAACTGTAAGACTGATATATCGTTTCCTATAAGTAATATGTCATCGACATATAATACTAGGAATACGACTGCACTCCCACTAACCTTCTTGTACACACATGGTTCGTCAGGATTTTATGAGAAATCAAACTCTTTGATTGTCTCATCAAAACGGATGTTCCAGCTCCTGGATGCTTGCTTCAGTCCATATATGGATCGCCGAAGCTTGCATATTTTGGTTTTGTCAACCGATATGAAACCTTCAGGTTGTATCATGTATACATCCTCAAGCAGGTTTCCATTAAGGAAAGCTGTTTTCACATCCATTTGCCATATCTCATAATCATAATGAGCTGCTATGGCCAGGAGCATCCGAATGGATTTAAGCATAGCTACTGGCAAATAGGTTTCGTCATAATCAATTCCTTGTTTCTGACGATATCCTTTTGCCACTAATCTAGCCTTAAAGGTAACAACATTACCTTCCATGTTGGTTTTCTTCTTGAAAACCCACTTGCACCCTATGGGCTTAATCCCTTCAGGTGGGTTAACCAAGTCCCATACTTGATTTTCGTACATGGAATCCATTTCCGACTTCATGGCTTCAAGCCATTTGTCCCTTTCTGAACTTTTCAGAACATCTTCATAACTGATAGGTTCGTCATCGCTTATGAGTAAAACGTCGTTCGATTCACTTATGAGAAATCTGTATCTCTCTGGAATATTGCGTGTCCTATCAGACCTACGAAGAGGTGGTGTTGTTTTAGGTTCAACTGACATCTCATCATTATGAGTTGATGGTTGTGGGTCTAGACTAGGTGTCTCTGTAATGTCTATTGGAGTTTCTTGAACTTCATCAAGTTCAATGCCACTCCCACTGTTTTCTTGTAAAAGAAATTCTTTTTCCAGAAACACAGCATGCCTTGAAACAAACACCTTTTGTTCCAAGGGATGATAGAATTGGTAACCCTTCGTTTCCTTAGGGTATCCAATAAATAGACATTTATCAGACTTAGCATCCTATTTGTCTGATACAGTCCGCTTCACATAAGCAAGACAACCCCATATTTTAAGGTGAGTTAAATGAGGTTTCTTACTATTCCACATCTCATATGGAGTAGTAGAGACTACCTTGGTCGGGACTCTGTTTAGCAAGTAAACAGCTGTCTTAAGTGCATAGCCCCAAAAGGATTTTGGAAGAGTTGCATGGTTCATCATAGATCTAACCATGTCCATTAAGGTTTGGTTACGCCTCTCAGATACACCATTATGCTGTGGTGTATACGGCGGAGTCCATTGGGACAATATCCCATTGTCCCTAAGATAATCTTGAAACTCTTGACTTAAGTATTCACCACCCCGATCGGATCAAAGTATCTTAATACTTTTGCCAAGCTGTTTCTCTACTTCACTTCTGAACTCTTTGAATTTCTCAAATGCTTCAGATTTGTGTTTCATTAAGAACACATACCTGAATCGTGAATGATCATCGATAAAGGTAATGAAGTAGCTATAGCCTCCTTGTGCAAGAGTTGACATTGGTCCACATACATCAGTATGTATTAGACCAAGCAATTCTCCCACTGGTTTACCTTTTCCGAAAAAGGGTAATTTGGCCATCTTGCCTTTTAAGCATGATTCACATGTATCAAATGAACCGAGTTCAAATGATTCCAGAATTCCACATCGGTGTAATTTGGTCATGCGTTTCTTGCTTATATGGCCAAGACGACAATGCTACGTATAGGAGTCTATTTGATTATCTATTCGAGCACGTTTGTTGCTAACTTCGATATTGAAAACGTCACCGGATAAATCTAACGTGTAGATACCATTGCACAAAGTTCTGGTCCCATAAAGAACACCATTTAAAGTTATGTAACAATAATTGTTACTAAAAGTTAAATGATAACCCTTTTCATTCAAGCATGAAATAGATACAATGTTCTTTATTAATGAAGGAACAAAATAACAATTATCCAATTCTAAGACACGTCCAGTAGGAAGCTTTAGCAAATATGTTCCGATGGCAACAACAGCAATCTTTGCTCCATTTCCAACTCGCAGATTTGCTTCTCCCTTGACGAGTCTTCTTCTATTCCTTAGCCCCTGTATGTCATTACATATATGTGAGCTACACCCAGTATCAAGTACCCAGGTATTTGAGGAAATAAAGTGACATTCAATAACGAAGATACGTAAAGAGGATGGGGCATCGGATGCCTTCTTCTTCAAGGACTCAAGATAAACCTTGCAGTTTCTTCGCCAGTGACCCTCCTTGCCACAGTGATGGCAAGTGCCTTTTGGGGTCTTTTCAGTCTTTTTGGCCTTTTTCTTCCTTCCCTTATTTTTTTCTTTGGGCTTCCTCTTAGAACCTTTCATTGAGGAACCAACTAACAGTATCGTCTTCTGATCCTGCTTTACAGAAGGCTCTACAGTCTTCAGCAGGTTGAGCAACTCAGGAAATTGGTCTAGAATTGCATCTTCAGGAGGACGGTTGGGAAGTTGTTCTTCAAGGACATAAGCAAGCTTTTCTGCCTTGAGGACTATCCTCAGGTTTCTAAGCCAGTCCATGAAGTTTGGCCCAGTCAGCTTATTGGTGTCCAAAATGGAACACAAATTCAGAGAAGACATGATCGAGTGATTATCCTAGAAATACAAATTGAGCTTATGTGAGAAGAATGATAAAGAATGCATCAACATACATTAATTAAATCCTATTTATTTTTCGAATTGAATAACCCTTTTTATCAATTCGGGAGATCGTAGGAACATCTCCAAATAGGT
The DNA here is from genome assembly GCA_024364735.1 of Boesenbergia rotunda. NCBI lineage: Eukaryota > Viridiplantae > Streptophyta > Magnoliopsida > Zingiberales > Zingiberaceae > Boesenbergia > Boesenbergia rotunda. Next base: position 26,410 of record JAGFNQ010006650.1, read on the forward strand.
TGATATCCAACCATAGATAAGAACAACCATGGCTGTGGCCATCAAGTTATTCTTAGCTATGAAGGTAGGTAATTATACCGATTACATATTACATATATGTAACTATCACATTATGCTATCAACTAATTGAATGTTTGCATAAATCATTGGGTTGTTAACTCATTAATAAGTATGCAACATTATACATACACCCAACTGCACCTCTCTTTACATCGACCTTGGCTGTGGCACAACAAATCGATGCTCCGAGCTTAAGTCTGACCCATTAATCAAGAAATAGTTTTAATATGGTTGGAGCTCATTCAACCGTTTAGTCAGGCTTGGATGTGTCCAACAACCAAAACTAAAGATTGACCTCTGACTCCAACTATATTAATCATAAACTAATTCCATGGTTTGAACATGTTGAGGTTCAAGCCGGGCATGGATGTGTCCATCAACCCAAACGAGAAACAAAACTCCGGTTCTAACCATATTAATGGAAGGTGTTGGCCTTAATATTTTGTAAGGGGTTTTGGGTCTCATCCTTTCTTTTCTAAGCACATTCATGACATAAAATTATGTCATGTACTAACGATTTCCTTAATAAAGTATGTATGTGACTTAATTTATCAAGTCTCATTAATTGAATTAGGAACCGGATTTCCTAATTCTAATTTCATACTTTATTCAAGGAATTGTTTTGGGAAACAATTTCCTAAATTGTCATAATCAATTTCGGAAATAATATGTTTAAGACATTGATTTCTCTAAATCAAATCTTATTAAATTAAGAGACAGATTCCCTTAATTCAACCATATATTATTTTCATGAAAATCTCATTTAAGAAAACTCTATAGGAAACCATTTTCCTAATTAATTTTGGAGACAACAATATGTAAGAGCATCACCTCTTAAATCAAATAAGGAAATTATCGTTTGAGATCACCTCAAAATTTCCAAGATTTGATTACATATTTTATTTATGGATTTATTAATTTCAACAAATTATTTTCTTTGGGTGGCTCCCCGAGGCTCAGATACCCAAAAAAAGGAATTTGTTGTAAATCTAATTTGGTCCGCTCCCCGAGGTGTAACCAAATTAAACATGACAATTTTATTCAAAATAGGAAATTAAATTACAACAACTAACTTTAAATTGGACGGCTCCCCGAGGCTCAATCTAAAATAAAGAATTTTGTTAATAATTTAAAACCAATTCGAATTTAATTGTCAATTAATAATCCATAAATTTGTCTAGACTTTCTTGAAAGAAAGTGCCCAAAATTGCGAGATTTCATAATAGGTTTTTAGAATAATTGTAAGTTTCTGGTACAAAGAAAACATACATATTTCCAAAATTAGAAAATTTCCAAAATAGGAAATTTCTAAAATTGGAAAGTATCCAAAAATGGGATGTTTTCACAATTATCATAAAATTTCAGAAACTAGGATATTTCAAAAGTTTGCGAAATTTCATGAGGATTTCCAAACTTTGAAATTCCTAAATATAAAATTTATCATAATTGGAAAGTTTCCATAATTGGAAAATATTCCAAAATTGAGATCATGACAAAGTTTTCCGCAAAACAATTATATGATTATGTCAAACACTAACCGGCTTTGATACCACTGTTGGGACCAAGTGCATGTTGACATGGATACGGGTTCGTAATTTTAAAATTTAATTACGTGCAGCGGAAGGTTTAGCATAAATAATTTCTCAAATTATTTTAACCACGTATCTAGCATGCAACCTTATGTAGTGGAGACATGATCATACATTTAAAATTTTGCAGAAAATAAACTAATTTACTTAATACCTCGCGTAACTCGAAGAAAGGACGAGATCCAACCGTAGCGTCCCTTGGAAGCTCCGCCTCTATTCGTGTCCACGCCGAGTTTTCTTCAGGATGACTTCGCAAAGCCATGAGTTTCGTGCCGACAAGAACTACTAGATTCTCCAAAGGCATGACAAGAATACCAAGAGAGAGATGAAAAACAAACCACCAAACGAAGAACGGAATCAAGATTCCGGGAGGAGGGAAGGAGTCGCGCCCGCTTCTTCTTCTTCTTCGGCTTCTTCTTGGTGGTGGAAGCTCACGGCAATGGGGGAAGGCTCTAGGGCCGGCGGCACTAGAAGAGGGAGAGGGAGAGAAGGAGAGGGAGAGAGGCTAGGCAAGAATCCTTGATCTCTTGGATTAATCTCCAAGCCTTGCCTTGGTACCTTTATATAGTAGCATCTTAATCGCCAAGTCTCCTCTTAACGGAATAAATTTTTCATAAGAAATTTATCTTATAAATTTTTCTTATGAATTATTCCGTTATGCCAAGTTTTTATTATAACTTTATTTATAATAAAAACAACCATGCCTCCCCTTTTATTATGGAAAGAAATTTCTTTATATAAATTTCTTTATCATGGTAAATCAATCCATTATTGATTTTATAAAATAAAATAAACCAATCCAAGGTTTATTTTAATTTCCATGAAAATAAATCTCTTTATATAAATTTCTTTATATAAATTATTTTAAATAAATTTCTTTATACAAATTTCTTTATCCATAATTTCATAAAACAAACCACGCGCGGTTTATTTTATAAATTTGAACCAAACAATTTGGTTCTTCCCTCTTATTTTGGCCGGCCAAACAAAGAGGGTGGGGACCCACTTTGGCCGGCCAAACCCAAGCCACGATCTCACGAATTAAACTCATTTAATTTGTTCAATAAGTCTTCAAAAGACTTAGCCATTTTATGCTTCCGATGCGTCTTTAAAAAATTCAGATTCGACATATCTCTCTTGATCGAAAAATCCAATTTTCAACTCATTTTAAATCCCTCGGATTACTCGTAGTGCGTGTGACTAAATAGGCTTTCGATTTATGTTGGTCGTCTATAATTAACCAATTATAGAATGATCATAAGTGGCACCTAGTAGTACATCATGATCCCCAATTAATCGAAAGATCAACGGTTGACCTCAGAAACTATTCTGAAACCCTTCAGCAGCTTTAATGAATCGTGCCTCATTCCCTTCACCATCTTATACCCACTTGGTTCAGGACATGGTCTATGTGTGTCAGTCCCCACTAGGCTGACTACGTCACACCTAGCCCAAGTAATGTCTTTCTCGTCCAACGGATTCTAATTACTCTCATGTATTTCAGAAATTCATACTCTGAACATGTCATGCTCTGGCCAGAGGCTTCGAGTAACAATCCGACGATAGGCCTTGGTTATACATCTCCTCGCAAGGAGTGGTGAATCCTTTGTAGGCTGTTCAAACATCTTCGGGCACTTCGGCTTATACCCAATCATCCTGGGTCCACACCTCCTTGGAGATGCTTGCTTAAGATGTCAAAGTATAAGTCTTCATGACCAAGATGACTTGAACACCGCAAGTCAAAGGAACATCGCACTTAAGCTGCAGTAAGAACTTCATTGACATATCTATTTGTAGACTACCATATGAAGTTTTACAGCTAGTCACTCCAATGAACTAGTTCCCTTAACTAGCATTCATGTTTATCTCCGGACATCCCAATGTCACCAGCCAGTGAGAATCAGCTGATTAGAGAATAACCCATGCTAGTCTCAACAGAATTGATAGTGTCTGTATCTATCAATTCATCGACTAGGGACAATTTCAATACTTCACAATTGCACATGTAGAGATAATCACTAGTTATGAATTCATCACAAATTCTCTCATGCTGTGAATTGTATTGCGTACATTCAGTAAATGAGTTTAAGATCTCAATCAAATACATGAACATGTATACTCAAATAGTGAATATTCATTTATTAAAGTAAATGATTACAATCATAAGGCGATTGCCTTAGGACACTTCTCTCATATTACTAACACTCTTCGTACTTATTTCGGATATACTTGAGTAGTATACATAGAGTACTTACGATTTGATCATGGAGTTTTAGGAGTGTACCTATCGGTTATAGAGATACGGGTTATCAAACAGAGGTTAGGGGAGACCCCTGCAATACTTATTTGAGTATTTATTTCTAGAAAATTTAGTGAAGCATGGTTAGATTTCGTTGAGCATTTATACTACCTATACGTGGTTAGTATTTGCTGTGGGTAATGAACGAAATTTGGGGACCAAATTATTATTAGAGGGGGAGAATGTTAAATACGGCCAATTAAAAATCGGTAGAATAAAATTTTTCGAAAATTATATTGGTAGAGTTAGGGATTATAGTAAATGGGAAGGTTAAATAACTAAAAACCCTTATCCTAAGGGCAAGATTTGAATTTCTGAAAGAGGAGGGAACTTTTTACAAAATGCCCCCCCTTTGGTATTAAAACTCTCGGCCGACCCCTTCTTTTCTTCCCTCGTGCCCTAGCCGCAGCCAAAGCCACACCCGACGCCGACATCTTCCTCCCCTCGCGTGCCCTAGCCGCAGCGCCGACCCTTCTCCTCATCGCGAGCCCTACACCGCCCCGACTCCTCTTCTCCCTTCGCTCGCAGCAGCGCACGCCTCCTCCCTTGATCAAAGCCGACGCCACAAACCTAGTTTTCATCTTCCTCATGGACACTTAGCTTCTTTTGCTTCGGATCTGCTCGTCGTCGAGATTTTACTAAAGGTCATTGTGAGTCGGAGGAATCTTAGGGTTTCGATTCTATCAAGATTGGTCAGCCGTAGCTCATTTGATTTGGCTGATCCAGGAGTCTGCGCTTGGGTTGCACGACCTGGAGATTTAGGAGGAACATCCGAGGAAGAGGAAGTTCGCATGGGCTTGTGGACTCGCCAGATTCAAGCTCAGTAGAGATGGCGATACCAATTCAGGTAAGGAGTGATATGTTAGGGTTCTTATGTTGAAAATTCTATTGTAGGTAATGATTTTAGGGTTGGACGGTTTCCCCTCTTGTTTAGTAACGTAAACAATCTTCCTATGTTTTGATCAGATGTGGGATTCCTTTCTCACTATGTGGTTGTGCCCTAAATGTTAGCATGTGACCCTGTAAGATACTGTCGTGAGCTCAGTGTGGAGTGGACATGTTTTGGGTTAATATGGCTAATGTATATTGCTCAATTGTATTGTTGGATCAGTAGAGACCTTTGGTTTGATTTTTGAATGGTAGGTTATATTGGCTTGTATCATATTATTACCTTAGTCTTGGGGATATGTCCTTGTCTTGGGTTAGTTGAGGATTGAACCTAATTGCAGTAAAGGAGATTAAGGCTAACGCTAATTTAGATTAAGAATTAGCTTAATTATGTGGTTAGGTGTCTTGCCATGTATCCCTTGGGTTTTGGAGTTGCTAAGTGTGAGAATTAGATTTTTATTTGCGATAAACCCTTGGGTTAATTCGGGACTACTCATTTAATTTTGATTAATTAAATGAAACGGGATAATTAGGACAATCCTAATTAATTGGGATGACTCGATTAGTTATAAATCATATATTATTGTAGCTAAACATAATGCCTTTGATACAGGGCATTGATTGGATTTAGCATTTCTAACTATCAAACGGGAGGTTCTTGCTGATATAAGCATCTACTTGGAGGCGGGTACCCTTGACTTATCTTTGAGATATTTTCATATTGTTATGCATGGTTTGTTATAGATAACAGTAAGCTTATATTCTATATCTGCCTTAGTATACCTATATTTGATATCTGTTGCTTATCCTTGAGGTTATCTTCCTTTTAGCTTCATACAGTCTCAATAGTCGTCTATATCTACCTTAGTATACCTGTATTTGATATCTGTTGCATATCTTTGAGGATTACCTCCCTTTTTGCTTCATACAGTCTCAGTAGTGGTTATGTGTATATATATTTGTGCATAGATGTAGTGATGTGTTCCCTCTTGCATTTTGACATTGATAGATCACTGGTTATTTTGGTAGTATACCTCGTAGGTTACTTGTATCCTATGATATAGGATTCAGACCTATACCTAGTACACTGAGGTGATAGATGAGGACTTGGTGGGTGTTGTATGGGTTCGGGTCATGCACCATCCTTTCATTGTTGCATACTGACGATCATCGGCTCCTATGTATTCTGAGCCCATCGCCAGTTACATGAGGATATGCACATAAATCCACTCAGGGGTAGTGGCTACCATAGGGTGTGTGTATTTGCCCTGTATTGCTCCGCACGATCACTATTTGCAGGGTGGTTCCGGACATGGTAGCAGCCAGGGATCCCTTCTCACCCTAAGACATGAGAAGATGAGAGCTAGACTCCCCCATTGCTTGGGGTAGGAGAGTGACCTCCGCCAGCATTCTGTCCACTCGGTCACTCAGGAGCAGTGATAGCAGGGCGCGTACAGTTGTTATAGCTCTACCCTTTCAGACATCCATTTATGACAGGTGGACGATGATCTGACCGGTGTCAGGGGTGACACATATCATTGCACCATGTGCATATTTTGCATCGTGCATTGTTTGCTGCATTTGATTTCTGCACTTGATTGACATGCATATATTGGATATCTGTTTATCTTGGATTATATGTCATACTTGTTCCATAGGGATTTATTTCACCCTCTGTAGGATAGATGGATTCGGGTATGTACCTTTATTCAGTATCTTCAGTGTTTACCCTTGTCTATGATTCATATGAGACTGTATCAGCGTAGACTCTTATTGTTATTTTTACGTATTGTGCATATCTGTTGGGTGTCCACTGAGTTTATTTGGACTCACACCGTTGCCATACTTTTGCTTTCAGGTTGATATCTGCCAGGAGGGTCCGAGTCGCCAGTCCCCTGCTTGTGACGACATTCGATTTGGTTTTCATATGATACTTTCTATTTTTGGACCATGTTATGTTTATTTCGTTGCACTGGATTTATCGTAGACTTGTAGTATGTGATTTGCTTTATGAGATTGTACTTCTGAGTCCTATGTTGGACTATGTGTATGGTATTGCTGCGTTCCTGCACCCTGCAGCTCAGGTAAGTTCTTGTTTTGGTTTTATGAGTATATTGTCGTATATATGTTGTTCTGTTTGGATTTGAGGCCTGAGGCCCATATAAACTGTGTGGCATTCTTATACTTGTGGTATGTGTGTATAAATTGTCCGTCAGACAGGGGAGGTGCAGTCCGATTTTCTATTGGATCAGCGACTCCTAGGTCTCGGGGCGTGACAGGTGAAGCTTGTTTCTCCTCTTCTCCTCCTTCTTCATCTTCCTCTCAAGGACTCTCTTATGGCCGACGAGTTTGGGAGGCTCAAGGTGGCTGGTGGTGCAATGATAAGGGAGAGTAAGTTGGCCGGCGCAACTCCATTGGTTGGAATTAGGGTTTCGGCTAGGAGAGCAGAAGATGTGTTTGGTTGGAGCCCTTGGTGATCTCGATTCTCAGTAGCTCGTCGCCCACACGACGTCTAGGAGGGAAGGGACATAAGGTAGAAGGCTACGAGGTAAAGAGAGGTATATTTCTCTCTCGGCTCTTGTTTCAAGTTCTATCATTTCATGTGTGTGATATATGTTAATTAATTATTTTGATTATTTGATAATCATAGATAATAATTAATTAATTATACCCTGATAATAAACACAAAAACTAGCGATCCACTCGTCGTCTTTTCCGCGGTCAAACAGTTAGGCAAATTACAAGGCTCGATCTTTGAGATTGGCAAGTTGTAATTTGGAACGTTAGATATGATGACAAGATGGTCGTTTAGAGACGGGTCTCCATTCGGATTAATTTTTAATCCGTAGACATGGAGAGGTCTCTCGAGGATGACCAAGTATTTGCTTAGGAAACCCGCCAAGCCGGTTCCATCAATTGGTATCAGAGCCGAGGTTTCCGGTTTTGTATGTTTAGGATTGGTTAATTTTTGCACTTTTTCATATATTTTATTTTACTGGAAGATATGTGGATGTGCGTAGGCTAACTTTGTGTTGCAGGCACTAGATTCCAACTTATCATGGCCAAATATTGTTATGTGTGAATGGTTGTGCAATTTTTGTTATTAATTAAATCTTCGGGTTGACGAGGCTAGATAGTATTTAATTTTTGTAATTAAATACGACACGTGTTTAGCCGAGCTTTTTGTTTACTTTCGATCTAGATTTTATCTACACTCCTTCGTGGAGTATAGCATCGATGGATGTAAATAATTAGCTAGTCATCTCGGCTTGAAGATCCCTCCAAGGTGGCTTGTGCATGGTGTAGGGAGGAGTGGACGAGGAGATGACATGATTGGAGGTGCATTGGAGACCAAGGCTATGAAAGTTAGAAAATCTAGGATTTTTCTATTTCATTATGTTGTTTTATGTGCTTGTCGTGTGTATGTATGTTAAAATTCCACAAATTAAATAACTAAGTGGGAGAGGGACCCTAAGGGTCCCGTGGCCTCCATTACAATCCGATAAGTGATGCGAACAAGTCTGCGCGTTGGCTCTGAGCGCCTTCCTCCCCATCGGATGGACTTGTTCTGCGGATCACTGGGTCAAAAAAGACTATAGAAAATTATTGAAGAGTGTGTGTACTTTCCCATCAGAAGGCACATAATCGTAAGTAATTTTCTTAGTGTCGTGTAATGGTAAACACTTAGATACGAATAATAATATCCTCCCCATCGGAGTAACTGCTATTATTTGCAGGGCTGAAGTAAGCCAACTATTAATCTTATTTGTCAAAAAGTTAGGTTGACAATATAGTAAGATTAATGGGTAAAACCTCCTCTTACGAATGTAGAAATTCGTATACGTCCACACCATCGTGGCATGCGAATTTCTCAGTGTTTAGAGGTGTTGGTTGATTTCAAAAATTTATTGTTTGAGGAATCAATTTATTTTCGAATTCTAAAGTAGTGATTGTTGTGATTCTCAGGATTTTCAAAATGGCCTTTAATCCCATAGCAACCATACTTAAGGAGAACAAACTTACTAGACCCAATTACATTGACTAGAAAAGAAGCCTAGACATTGTCCTTACTGCTGAAGAGTACAAATACGTGCTCTTTGAGGGTTGCTCTGAAAAGCCTAGCGAGAACTCTAATGAAAAGCAGAGGGAGCGTTTCAAGAAGTGGATCAAGACAGATGTGATGGCGCGGTGTTACATTCTGACATCTATGTCGAATGTATTGCAACATTAGCATCAAGTCATGCCCACTGCTTGTGACATGATGCTAAACCTCAAGGAGCTCTTCGGGCACCAGGGTTGGGTCACAAGGCAGGTTGCGATGAAGAGCTTGATGACGACTATCATGGTCGAAGGGGCACCCGTAAGGGATCATGCCCTTAAGATGATGGCCCACCTCAATGAGATTGAGATACTTGGAGCACAGATCGACGGGGAAACCCAGGTCAACATTATACTCCAATCTCTGCCTAGGAGTTTTAAGCAGTTCCGGCTCAACTACAATATGAACAAACATGAATATATGTTGGGGGAACTACTAGGAGAACTCTAGGCAGCAGAGGGGCTCTTTCGTCAGAGCTCGCAGGCCTTGGTTACTTAGAAGGTTTCTACTTCTGTGCCGAAAGGCAGGAAGAAGAAGAAACAAGGTGGGTTCAAGAAGGCACAGTGGTAGCATCGCAGGGACCTCGGACTAGCGTGAAGAAGCCAAAAGGCAAGTGCTTCACGTGTAAGCAAACTGGACACTGGAAGGCGAACTATCCCCATCGTCAAGACAAAGGTATTTCTTCGTGCTTAGTCATTGAAACATGTTTAGCGGTGCTATCTACCGGTACCTGGTGCGTAGATATGGGAGCCACTGATCATGTCTGCAATACTCTGCAGGGGCTCTAGGAAACCCGACGGCTAGCTGATGGGGAAATCGTCGTCTATATGGGCAATGCTACGAAGGTGGCAGCAGTTGCAGTGGGAGACGTTTATTTATCTTTTGAGATAAATAAAGTGTTGGTCTTGAGAGATTGCTTATATGTACCTTCTTTTAGAAAGAATTTAATTTCAGTTTCTAAATTAATAAAGATGGATATTCTATTGCTTTTAATAACAGAGTTGTTATAAAGAGAAATAGAGAGATTATCTGTTCGGGTACTATGGTTGGCAATCAATATACTCTAGAACCAAAAGCTCCCATGATGCAAATAGAGGCCAATAGCTCATCATCTAACCTAAATAAGAGAAAGGAACCTTCTGAAATGAACCAGACATATCTTTGGCAGCTTAGTCTTGGTCATATTAACCTTAGCAGGATTCAGAGGTTGATAGACGATGGGCCCTTGGGTTCATTGGTGGTGGAAAACATCCCAACTTGTGAGTCTTGCTTGGAAGGTAAGATGACCAAGAGGCCTTTCAAGGCTAAGAGGTATAGGGCCAAAGATGTGTTAGAACTAGTTCATTTTGATTTGTGTGGTCCTATGTCCATCTAGGCTAGAGGTAGCTTTGAGTACTTCGTCACTTTTATTGACAATTATTCAAGGTATGGATACATTTACCTGATGCACCGCAAGTCTGAATGCTTTGATAAGTTCAAAGAATTCAAAGCTAATGTGGAGAAACATCGAGGTAAAAGTATCAAGACACTACGATCAGATCATGGTGGTGAGTACCTCTTTGGGGAGTTTAGGACCTACTTATCGGATGTTGGGATTCAATCCCAGTTGACTGCACCCGGCACACCCCAGCAGAACGGTTGTAAATTAGATAAGAAAAGTATAAGTGGGAGTTGTTGATTACTAGGTCAGAGTCTAGTTAGTTGGTGCAATAGAAAGTAACACTGTGTTGCCTTATCTACAACTGAAGTAAAGTATGTTGCCTTAGGGGAATGTGTAGCTCAACTCTTATGGATGATGCATACCCTTAGGGACTTCAACTTAGACTATGCCCAAACTAAGGTATACATTGATAATATTAGTTCTATAAATCTTACCAAAAATCCAATTCACCACTCTAGAACTAAACATATAGAAGTGAATCATCACTTTGTTAGGGACCACGTAGCTAGGGGTGAAATTGTTCTTCAATATATTGACTCTAAATTTAACCTAGAAGACATTTTACTAATCCCTTATCTGAGTCTGAGTTCAGTTCATTAAGAAGGAAACTTAGTATGTGTTTGGTAGAGTAGGTTTTCTTTTGTTTGTTTTTGATTTACTCATCTTGTTAAATTTTTTTTCTGTTGTTAAAGGGTTTCAAATACTGTACTTAAGTTTTCAAAACATTACTTTCAAAATTCGATGTATTTTTTGAAACATAGTTTTATTTTGACTTTAAAACTACCCCTTTCGAAACTAAGGTTTTTCTTCGACACTGACTTAGCTTAGGCTTAACCCTAGTATGCATGCTCTTATAGCTCTAGCAGTCAGCATCTCACAAGTATATTAGGATTAACTTGATTAACAATCGAGATGGGTTGAGATGCTTAGGACTGTTGCCCTAAACTTAAGATGCTTTAATTCAGTGTATCGAAACAAGTTGGGGGGGGGCATATAAATGCAATTCAAATTAATCAAGTCAATTATTCTGGCTAACATAGCTGATTTATGAAATACACTTGACTTGACTGACCCAAGTGAAAACTGCAGCTTATTGTAGTCAGCAACTAGCTAACAGGTCAGGCAGGTGCCTTAAAGGATTTTTTTTCTTTTCCTCCTTTTTCAAGTGAAAATGTTTTATTTGGTTCATGCTTGGACTCAAAATGAAGGTGCCTAGGATTGACCTAAACTTAATTTTTGTTTGTTTGTTTTGCTTAAACTTAATTGCTTTGATACACTTAATTTTTCTTACTTAGTTTTTTTTATATATGCTCTGATACACTTCTTACCCTTATACTACATGATTTTGATATATGACAAAGGGGGAGAGAAAGAAATTTTCAATATTTCAAAAGTTCAAAGTGTTTTCACATTTTCAAAGTGTTTTCAAAATATTTTCTAAGAGTTAGGAATGTTTTGATACCAAGAAAAGAAAAAAGTTCAAAGTGATTAAAAAATCATACAAAATGTTTCAAAATATTTCCAAAGTGTTGGAAAAGTTTTTCAAAGTGTTAGAAAGTTTTTAAAGTGTTAGAAAAACTTTTTGCAAAATGTTTTTCAAAAGTTTTTAAAAAGTACTTAAGCTTTTTCGAAAGTGAGGTAATTTTTTTTAAGTATTTCAAAAAGCTTAAAGTATTTTTTTTTATTTTTCAAAAAGGCAACTTAGACTCTGAACTGTTTAAATCAAATTTGAAAAAAGACTAAGTCAGTTTTTGAAAATAAAAATTATTATTTGATCAAGGGGGAGAGCTCAAAATATATTTTATTTCTCCTGTTTAAACTTGTTTTTAGCTTAACTTTGAACTGGGTTGCCATAATCAAAAAGGGGAAGATTGTTAGTGCTGGAAGCACCAGATCGAACCTTGTTTTGATAAGTGGCAAAGGGTTCAAGTTAAGCTGGTTTGGGTGTACTGATAAACTTTTGAAGCTTGTAGGAAGTCCTAGGTAAGCTAGGCAAGAAATCGTGACCTGCAGGGTTGAGCACGAAGTCCTAGTCGGGGATTGGGCAACGAAGTCTTGGTGAGTGAAGCCGAGCATGAAGTCTTGGTTTGGGGACCGAGCAGAAGACTTTTCCTAGCAGGGATTGTGGACAGGAGTTGAGACAGGTCGAGGTCAAACGTAGTCGAGTTCCAGGTTCTCGGAGGTAGAGCAAAAGTCCAACCGAAGATTCCGGGTGGCAGCAGGTAAGCTCTCCTGAGAGGAGTAGGTGAGGACGCGTTCCTTGAGAGGGAAAAGTAGGCGTCGACCTGACCTAGGGTTTCAGGTGAAACCTAAAAGTCAGGACCAAGATGGCACTGGTTGTAATCCATACTTGCATTAAATTATATTTATATTATTGTGTAGAACTAACTCTTGTTGCAGCTGAAAAGTTGGACCAGTTGGACTAGGGCGCCTGAATGGGACTCAGGCGCCTAGGAGCTGGCAACGGGTGGCTGAGCTGGCGCAACGTTCAAGCTTGCAATGGCGAGTCTTGAGTGGAGGAGCCATGTCGATACTCAGGCGCCTAAAAGGGATTAGGGTACCTGAGCCAGGATAGAAGTTTGATTGCGTAGTGGATAGAATTGTTGCCCGAGACGCTATGACTAGGGCGCCTGAAAGGCCTTTCAGGTGCCTGGGAGACTGCTATATAAAGGGGTCGAGATCAACACCTCAGAACATCAATTCACACTCTGCGATCATTCTATTCTCCTGTGTGCTGTGCGATCAAAGCTTTGACAATGCCGAAACATCATCCGACTCTCCGTACGAAGAACTTCAACTCATTCAAAAAGGAGACAGTATATTTGTTTTATTTTAATAGCACACTAAAATCTTGTAATCTGTACATTCATTCGACTATTAGTGATTACCCAACACAAACGATTAAGGATCATGGGCCTTGTAGTAGTAGCTAGTCAAGACTATGAAGCAAGTAAAACTGACTTGTGTTAGCATGTTGTGTTTTATTTTCCGCTGCATACTCGATAGTTTTAGAAATCTGTGTTGGTGCAAGAAGCATCAAACATTAACAGTCAACCTCTAGTGTTTCGATGTTTGACAATATACTATGGTCTGGTTAAAGTGATCAAGGGTTAAACCAAATAGGACCTGATGTTTGTAGGGTTAACCCAGGTTTGATCAGTTTGACCAAAGGGTCAGCCAAACAAGATCTGATGTTTGGTAGAAGAATAGTACCTAGGGTTGGTCAGTTTGGCCAAAGGGCTAGCCAAACAGGACCTGATATTTGGCACAATTATGAGAACCCAGGTTGGTCAGTTGACCAAGGGATTAAACCGAACTAGACAGGAGGTTTGGTTGAGAGAGAGTATATTTACTGAAGTTTGGAAGAAAGAAGTCTAGTCAGATTAAGATGACTAGCAAAGAAATCTGGTGAGTGAAGCTGAGTCCTAGTGAGTGAGTGTTGGTTTCGGTTGTGCTAATGGGAATCCTCTCCATGTCTCCGGATTAAAATTTTATTAACTAAAACAAATCCGAATGGAGAATAATTACCCAAGCAACCGACAGATCATCATACTAACCGATTCAAGCGACCGCTTGAACAAACTCGTTGTTCAAGAAATCTAACTCGTCTAATCGGTTAGCTACGGAATAGACGATGTATGGATCGTCGATTTTGTGTTTATCTTCGGGGTCCATGAAAATAACAACATACAATAATTAACATGAAGTAAAAGGAACCGAAACAAGAAGTTATACCTCTTGTTTACCTCACGTTCTTCTATTGTATGTCCTACCCTCTTCTTGGACGTCGTGTGGGCGACGATCTTCCAAGAAACGAAGCCACCAAGGCAAATCATTCTCTCCTTCTTGTTTGCACCGAGACCCTAGAAGAAGGAAAAGATGCTCCTTCTTCCACCTTGCGTCGACCACGTAAAAGGAGATGGTACTCCTTGCGCCGCCCTCATGGGAAGTAGAAAGGAAGAAGGAGAAGACAATGAAGAAGAGAAACAAATCTCTCCTTCACACAAAACCCAAGCCGAAACCCTTCCTTCTCTTCTCTTCTCAGTGCATGCCCTAGGATGGAGAAGACCAAGTGAGGAAGAGAAGAGGATGAGCGAAGCTACTCCTTTCCTTCCTTCTTGCCGCCACCTCCACTTCTTCCTTGCGGCGCCGAAAACCCTAGGAGAGAGGTTGTGGGAGGGAGAGAATTATGTTGAGGGTTAATTGGATGGTATTCTTGGTCTTATGACACATGAGGTATTTATAGGCTATAATAGGGACCATGAGGAGGAGTTGGGTCTTGGCCACCTAATGGATCAAAGTCCGATCCATTAATGATAATCCAATCCACTAAAGGATTATCATTGATTTACCTCACCAACCCCCATAATTAAATATGGGCTCCACCGATTATGTGTAGAAATTTTCCCCGTGTTTAAGATCTCACATGTTCATTAATTAATTAAATTACTGATTAATTAATTAATTAATATCTAACTCCATGAGTAGTACCACTCATCCTTATCATCATGTCAGACCAAGTCAACTGCAGATTTACATGATGAACTTTATGAGCTCCTCAAGGGGACATTATCAACCTGACGCATCAGAACAGGGTTTCCTTTTATAATCAATGACACACCATGTAAATAATATTATTTCCCAATTTACCGGGCCTATTGATTTAACAAATAAATCTCGCCCATTGGTAAATCAAAGAAATAATATTAAGTACATGTGTCAGTTATTATATCGGGATTAAGAGCATGTACACCATAATATCTGAGGTCTGATTCAATTATATAGTCAGTATAAATTGAATCATCTCTATATCAGTCCTGCTCAATACACACAAAGTGTACTAGTGTAATTCTATCGTCAAAATAAACCAATACCAAATAACACTACAACCATGCCAATGGTTTGTCCAAAACCATCTCGGTTGTGAGCCACTACTTATACTTTACAAGGGACTGATAACATGATCTTCTGTGTGGCACCACACACCATGTTATCTACAATGATTATATGATTCTCATTCCAAAATATAGATGTTCTACAAAAGCTAACTTTTAGTATACATCCTAACATGAAGCTAGGTGGAAGAAGTCCTGGTTCGGGGAATTGGGCACGAAGTCCATGTTGGTGCAAGATGCATCAGTGATGTCCTCCTCTAAGTGTTTCAATGTTTGACAATATACTTAAGTCAGTGATACATTGAACAAGGAAGGGTAGTAAAGAAAACTAGACCAAAGTGATGAAAGTCCTAGTTAACCTAGGCACTAAGTCCTGATCATGGATTGGGCACTAAGTCCCGGCCGAGGGATGGGTACCTAAGACCTGACCAAGGGTTGGGCACTAAGTCCTGGTTCGTGGAATTGGGCAATAAGTCCTGGTCGTGGACTCGCACGAAGTCTTGGTCCGAGGGATTAAGCAACTTAGCTGAGCGATGACTAAGGACAGAAGTAGAGACGGGTCGAGGTTCGGACGTCTCGAGATCCGAGAGTCTCGAAGGCTAAGTAAAAGTCCAACTGAATGGGTCGGGTGGCAATCGTCTCCTAAGAGGAGTAGGTGAAAGGCGCGTTCCCGAGGATGGGAACTTAGGCGTCGGTTCGACCTAGGGTTTCATGGAATTTCGAAGTCAGAACCAATCCTTAAGATTAGGATTATCTGCATGTTTGTCTTGTCTTTGATTGTATTGCAGGTACCTAAAAGTTGGAAACAAGACAGGCAAGCGAAACAAAGTGGCCTAGAAGAGGCATCCAGGGTGTTGGTGCCGGAAGCACCAAAGTCGAACCTATGTTTTGATAATGGCAAAGGGTTCAGAAGTTAAGATTTGTTTGTGATCTAACAAGCTTATTAAGTGTGCAGGAAAGTTCTAGGTACACTAGGAACTAAGTCTTGGTTCTATGAATTGGGCAACTAAGTCCTGACGTAAGGTTGGGCACGAAGACCTGGTCGAGGACTGGGCATCGAAGACCTGGTATGTGAAGCTGGGGACGAAGACCTGGTCTAGAATCCTAAAATATCATCCATACTTACATATTCTTGAATCATAAAAGAACATCATAAAAGAACATAAGGTATACATAGAGGTACTTACTTGAAAGCGGCAGGAAGAGGGCTTGATGTGTGTGTAGTGAGATGGTAACTGCTCTGATACCAACCTGTAACGCCCGCCTTTTTTTTTCGGCGTTACGCTTAACATACATGAGCTTATCGAACATCTTAATGCAGCGGAACTTTTCCTACACATGCTTTTAATCATGCTACTAATACATGAAACATCTATACATGCCTAACTTGCCATTCATGAACATAATAACATTCGAACTTAGCATACGTCATCATAAGTAGCAAACAACATATCCGTGAACATCATGAGTCATAGGTTGTTCGGTAGGTAGAACCATCGTAAACATAACATAGATTTTAAGAAGGTATTTCAAAACTCAAGCCATGCAATATGTATAAATAAAAGAAATCTTTTGCCATGTCACCGCCACACACACACATACTTTTGCCCCTCCTGCTGCTTCCCTTAATAGCCTCTTGCTTGATCTGCGGTACGAGAAACATAAGACTATAAGCACATAGGCTTAGTAAGACCTTTTTTCCTACTCACTAAAACCATGTGTCACTTAACATAATCGCATAAAGCGCCTTAGCATAACATAATTCAGACATAAACATAAACTTAGTCTTGGCATAAATCATAAGCATAAACATAAACATAAACATGAGCATAAACATAAACTTAAACATGAGCATAATGCATAACATGAATAAATGCATGAGTCAAGTGCATATATCGTAAGGATGCTTAATTTTTGAAATCATACTTTCATTTTAAATACTTGAACATAAACATAACATCATTGGGGTCCTCGGCTTGTACCACATACATACATCATAAGCGCGCATCCCTAAGTAAATACGACGTAGCTAGCCTCGACCTACTAGGGTAAGGACAGCTTCGGTAGTCCTAGAACCGGGGCGTTCTTAAGGTGCCCATCCCTGTTGGACAACTTCGGTAGTCCCAGAACCGTGGACAACTTCGGTAGTCCAGAACCGGGGCGTTCTTAAGGTGTCCATCCCTTGGACCCTTACTTCGGTCCGGTACAAGCCCATTCATAAAGTAAAATACATATTCATACTTCATCATTCATACTTGACATATCATAGGAACAGCTACGGTAGTTCCAGAACCGTGGACAGCTTAGTCGGTAGTCCAGAACCGGGGCGTTCTTAAGGTGCCCATCCCTTAGCATGACATAGACATACTTAACATTTCATCATTCATACTTAACATCATGATGCCTTAAAGGCATGAACATTCATCATCATTTTTCATTCTCATTCATAAGATATGTCATGCTTACATCATTTTCTCTTAGGCCATGGTTATCATTTTCGTTCATCATCTTCATTCTTAAACATAGCAAACATACATATCATTCATAAAGTATGACATACATACATAGCATTCATGAGACATGACTTACATACATATTGTTCGTAAAACATAGCATACATACATGTCATTCCTAAAGCATGACATACATACATAACATTCATGAAACATGCATGGTTAGGGTACATAGCATACATACATGTCATTCCTAAAGCATGGCATACATACATAACATTTATAAAACATGAATGGTTAGGGTACATAGCATACATACATGTCATTCTTGAGAACTTAACCCAAACCAAGCCCTAGATTAGGGACTTGGCCGAAAACCCTAGAGGGCCATAGGTCCTTAGAAAAATTTGCATAACTATGGTTACCCTCCAATACCTTACTTATCATGTCATAGGAACCCACTTGGACCCTTAATTGGTTTTAACCCCAAAGTCCAAGGCCTTATTCATGCTTGGCCGAAACCCTAGGGGAGAAATAACCCCTAGAAAATTCATATAAGTCTCCATTATCATCCATAGTCTATCATAGCAAAACATACCAATCATGCTTGAGGGATTAAAATTAATCCCTAGCCCTATACTTGATGTGGCCGAAACCCTAGATGGGTTTTAGGGCATCAAAAATTTCCCTAGATCATAATCTATGCCTTACATAACCTCATGAAACATTTAAGAGCACAAAAGAAAATTTACATCATCCCTAAGCCCAAGCAATAGCCTTGGCCGAAACCCTAGGCTCCACTTCATGGTTTTTTCCCCAACTTAAATCTTAAACAAACATCTAAATCTTGTTAAGCATCAAGAACAATCATACCACAGGTGAGAGGGGTCTTACTTTCCCTTATCTTGGATTAAATCCTTGGACAATGAAGTAGGAAGGACCTTCTTGCCTCCAAACTTCTCCTTAGCCCTTGTAGTCCTGGAAGAGAACCTAGATCTTCAAAAGGGAGTCTCCTTGTGGAGTTTTTTTTCCAAGGGAATGGGGGCTTGGGGTTTTTGGCTAGGAGGGGAGGAAGAAGAAGAGAAGAAGGAAATGGATTAATGGAATGAGAGAAGAGAAAGGTAACTTCTCCTCTTATGCTTTTAATCCACATTAAGGTGGGTAAGTGAAGAGTCATGGTGTCTCTTCCCTTGATGGCTCCTCCTTCTTCCCAAGCCTTAACAAAAATCCACTTCATTCCCTCATAGCACTCCCTTGCTAGGTGAATTGATTAGAGCACGCATGGTTGTACAAGAGGTCCAAGGTTCAATCCTTGGTGCATGCACTAATTTTCTATTTTATTTTTATTTTATTTCTCTATTATTCTGAAAATTCTCTAAATATTCCCCCATAATCATGCTAATATTCCTCATTAAAATCTATTTATTTTATATTAAATTCTAACTAAAATCCACTAAAATTATGGTACTAGAAAACCCATATAAGGCCCATTACTACCTAGTTTCTCAATTTAAATGAGAAAACCATGGATTTCTAGGCTAAGGTTCGTATCAACACTTCTAGGTCCCTCGGAAAATTATCTAGACATGCTCAATATTTTAAAGAAATATTAAGAGAATTTTTTAGGTCGTTACAGAAGCTGGGCAGAAGACCTGGTGAGTGAAGCTGGGCACGAAGACCTGATCGCGGATTAGGGCAGAAGACCTGGTGAGTGAAGCTGGGCAAAAGTCCAACTGGAGGAGCCGGTTGGCAAAAAGGTAAATTCTCCCGAGAGGAGTAAGTGAGGACGCGTTCCCCGTAGGTGGGAACATTATGCGTTGGTTCGACCTAGGGTTCCATTTGGGAGACCCAAAGTCAGAACCAAGATAGCTCAGGCTATAAATAACGCTCTAAACTTATCATTTGTATGCTTTGTATATCATTGGAACTAACCCTGGTTGCAGGAACGAAGAGATGAAGTTTCTGCATTCAGGCGCCTCAATGGAGTGAGGCGCCTCACTGGGCTAGGCGCCTGTGATGAGACAGGCGTCCCAGTGCAAGGCTACTCCAAGCATTCGAAGCAAACAGCCTCTGAACCAAGTCATTGAGGCGCCTGTGTTAACACAGGCGCCCCAGTCAGCTTAGGCACCCCAGTTGAAGGGATAAGCGCTGGCCAAGTTTGCGGATTGGAGTTCAAGCAAAAGAGGCCACGTGTTAGGCGCCCCCTTCAACACAGTCGCCCCACTAACTACTATAAAAGGGGGTTCTCCCCCAAGGCTTCCACATCAATTGCTTTCTACTGCTACGCTCAAGCGCTCCGCTCCTACAAGTTCCGTACTTGTGATTCAAGCGCTTACGACGACCCGCTGCTCCGGAAACATCCAACTCCTCCGGTTGTAAGTAAAAGCTAATTTTGTTAAGTACTGTAATTAATTTTCAATTCTATACTTGTACTCTCGACATGTAATATTTTACGAAGATATAGAATTGCCCATCGTAAACGGTCAAGGACCATGGGCCTTGGAGTAGGAGCCGACCGCGACTCCGAACCAAGTAAAAACAAATCTTGTTAGCGATTGGTTTTCATTTTCCGCTGTGCAATTACTCTTCGCTTTCTGAAAAAGTTTCCGATCGATATTCACCCCCCCCTCTACCGATTCGATCCGATCCCACAAGTGGTATCAGAGCGAAGTTGCTCAAACTTGGTGCAACCACCAGTTTGAGAATTTTTTTTCGGATTTATGAATTTTAAATTTTTTTCGTTCAAACTTTTTTCTCGTTAATTGAGGTTGGTGCAACACCACTGGATTTTTTTTGTGATTAATATTTTTCCATCACTACTAATCCAAGACTCAGTCTTGGAACGAGTTTTCTTTTTCTTCTTTTTCAGTTAAAACTTTAATGGCCATGCAAGAGGGATACATCACTGCCAGACCCCAGCTTTTCAGTGGAGAAGATTTCTTTTACTGGAAAAGCAGGATGGAAGTCCACCTAAAAACTCAGGTAGACATATGGATAATTATCCAGTCCGGGCTGGAAATTTCTAAAAATGCACATGGCGTAGTGCAACATTATACCGAGTGGGTGTAACGCCCGCTTTTTTTTTCCTAAAGCGGTGTTACGTTAACATACTTAGGGCATGTAGACATCATAATGCAGCGGAAACTTTTAAACTTACTCCTACATGCACTTACTACCATTTCTAACATCATAACATGGGAACTTAGCATATTAAATTTATACTTAGCATCATATCATGTCATACTTAGCATCATGTCATACTTAGCATCATGTCATTCTTAGCATTATGTCATACTCAGCATCATGTCATAGAGTCATATTCAAGTTCCTAATAGTAAGGTAATGTTCTATCATAAGACAAGCAAACATATTGCTCCTTGGCCAAGTCACTATCACACACATTCTTGGATGCCCTCCTACTGCTTCCTTAGTGTCCCCTTGCGTGATCTGCGGTATAAGAAATAAGACTATAAGCACACAGGCTTAGTAAGACTCTTTCCTACTCACTAAAACCATTCATCTTCTCATCATGAGCACATAAGACATTAACATACTTAGTGCTTTACTTAGAACATAAGCCTTTTCATCACTTAGCATACATTCGTCATGGCATGATCATAACTTAATCATATTCGTAGCATGGCATAAACATAACCATAAAAACATTCATGGCATGGCATAATACTTGGCATAGACATAAACATCGTAAACTTTCATAGCATGGCATAATACTTGGCACAGACATAACATAATAAACCTAATTAAATCATGACTTCAGAGATTAGCATGGGAAGAAATAAAATCATGGCATCCTAACTTAGCATAACACAATTAAATCATGGCATCCTAAACTAGTATGAACATAAATAAAATCATGGCATTCTAACTTAGCATAAACATAATTAAACCATGGCATCCTAAACTAGCATGAACATAAATAAAATCATGGCATTCTAACTTAGCATAAACATAATTAAATCATGGCATCCTAAACTAGCATGAACATAAATAAAATCATGGCATCCTAAATTAGCATAAACATAAATAAATCATGGCATCACATATTAGCATAAACACAATTAAATCATGGCATCATATATTAGCATAAACACAATTAAATTATGGCATCATATATTAACATGAACATACTTTGCATAAACATACTTTTCATAAACATACTTTTCATAACATAATGCATAACATGAATGGATGCATGTGGCAATTGCATATATATATATAAGGATGCTTAATCTTTAAAAACATACTTTTAAATGCTTAAACATAATCATCATATCATTGGGGCCCTGGCTTGTACCACATACATACCTCATACGCACGCATCCCTAAGTAAATACGAGGTAGCTAGCCTTGACCTACTAGGGTAAGGACAGCATAGTCGGTAGTCCCCGAACCGAGGCGTTCTTAAGGTGCCCATCCCTGTTGCACAGCTTCGGTAGTGCCAGAACCGTGAACAGCATAGTCGGTAGTCCAGAACCGGGGCGTTCTTAAGGTGCCCATCCCTTGGACCCATACTTCGGTCTGGTACAAGCCCATTCATAAAATAAAATACTTTACATGCTTCATCATTCATGAGACATTCATGGCATACTTAACATAGCATAACTTGTTACGGCTCGGCCCGTCTACCGGCCCATTTATCGGTCCTCTCGACCGTCGTACCGTCGACCATCGATCGTGCCGTTTAGCATATTTATGCCTTAAATACATAAGCATCATCTTTCATTCATCATACTTGTCTTTCATCATCATTCATTCATCATACTTAACATCATCGTTATGCCTTAAAGGCATGTACTTTAACTTCATTCATATGGCATACATACATCTTATTCATAAATCATGGCATACATACGTATCATTCATAAGACATGGCATACATGCATATTATTCATAAAAACATGGCATATCATTCATAAACATGCATGCATACATATCATTCATAAATCATGGCACATGTCTTAAACATTTATGACCTAATCATATCATTCATGGCATATAAACTAATGATTTGGGTAACCTATACATAAGCATCTTGGTAGGTTTAACCCAACCCCTAGCCGTAGGTTATGTCCTTGGCCGAAAGTCCCCAAGGAACCCTAGATCCATAAACCTTCACATAACTTCCAAACAACATCTCATACACATATACTAGGCCATAGGACCCCCTTTGAGTCCATACTTAAGGCCAACCCTAATCCTTTAGTCCTAATCTCACTCTTGGCTGAAACTTCAAGGCCATGGGGGGTATGGAAAAATTCCCTTAAATCCCCAAATCAATTGCTTAAACACCAACCATACCTTACCATAGGGCCATTGGGACCCTTACATGAAATAAGTCCTAACTTTCCACCCTATTAAGGTACTTGGCCGAAACCTATAGGGTCTCTAGGCCATGTGAAACATTCACATAAACACCCTCCATCTCCCTTATATCATGTTAAAACATAAAACATTTACTTTAAGTTTGAAACCCAACCCTACACAAGGGTTCTTGATGTTGGCCGAAACCCTAGGGTATCCTAGGGTACCCAAAAAATTCCCAAAATTATATTTAATCTCTAAACATCATAAGAGAGCATTAAACAACATTATCATGATTTTTGACATAATTATAGACCTTTAAGTCATGGTGGCCCGAAACCCTCAAGCTTAGGGTTCTTGGTTTTGTTTCTTTTCATGTTGGCCGAAACCCTAGAGTGTCCTAGGGTACTCCAAAAATTCCCAAAAAAATTATACTTAACCTCTACACATCATAAGCGAACATGAAATAACATTATAAAGATTTTTAGCATAATTATAGACCTTTAAATCATGGTAGCCGAAACCCTCAAGCTTAGGGTTCTTGGTTTTGTTTCTTTCATGTTGGCCGAAACCCTAGAGTGTCCTAGGGTACTCCAAAAATTCCCAAAATTATACTTAACCTCTACACATCATAAGGGAACATGAAATAACATTATAAAGATTTTTAGCATAATTATAGACCTTTAAATCATGGTGGCCGAAACCCATAAACTTAAGGTTCTTGGTTTTCCTTCTTTCAACATCAAATCCAAAAACTAACCAATATATCATGCCTAAAAATTCATGGAAAATCATAAGGAACTATTATACCACAGGTGAGGGAGTCTTACCTTGGGTTTCTTGATTTTTCGAACCTTGAAAGGGAAGGAAATGGTAAGATCTTTGGACCCTTGCCCCCTTGTCTTGTATTCTCCTTCCTTGGGTG
>JAGFNQ010006650.1:54264-140048 GCA_024364735.1 Boesenbergia rotunda
CTACCTTACAAGCTCAGAGAATGTTAGAGAAGGGGTGCTCTGGTTTTTCTAGCTCATATAGTGGATGCAAGTCAAGGAGAAGGGTTGAAGAGAGAAGAAGTGAGGGTAGTCTGTGACTATTCTGAGGTGTTTCCTGAAGAGTTACCAGGACTCCCTCCCAATTGAGAAATTAAGTTTGAAATTGAGTTGGCCCCAGGAACCAACCCAATTTCGAAGGCACCTTATCGCATGGCGCCAGCAGAACTGAAAGAATTGCAACAACAATTGCAAAAGCTGCTCGACAAGGGTTTCATCCGCCCTAGTCATTCACCTTGGGGAGCTCCTGTACTGTTCGTCAAGAAGAAAGATGGATCTATGCGAATGTGCATAGATTATCGAGCTTTGAATAAGGTAACCATTAAGAACAGATATCCTTTGCCAAGATGATTTATTTGATCAGCTGAAGGGAGCCACAGTGTTCTCCAAGATAGATCTGCGATCAGGTTACCATCAGCTCAGAGTGAAGGAGAGTGATGTGCCAAGGACTGCTTTCAGTACAAGATATGGGCACTATGAGTTTGTGGTCATGCCCTTTGGAGTGACAAACGCCCCTGCGACGTTTATGGATCTAATGAATAGAGTGTTCAAGGATTTTCTGGACAAGTTCGTCATTGTCTTCATTGATGATATCCTAGTGTATTCAAAGACTCAGAAAGAACATGAAGAACACCTGCAGATAGTGTTGCAAACCTTACACCAGAAGGAGTTGTACGCCAAATTCTCAAAGTGTGAGTTTTGGCTTGATCAGGTGGCCTTCCTAGGCCACATTATTTCCAAGGAAGGTATTATGGTAGACCCAGCCAAAATTGAAGCAGTTAGTAACTGGAGTCAACCAAAGAATGCTAGTGAGATCAGAAGTTTTCTGGGCTTAGCAGGGTACTACAGAAGGTTTGTAGAGGACTTTTCAAAGATAGCTTCTCCACTTACAGCCCTGACCAGAAAGAATAAGAAGTATGAGTGGACTGAAGACTGTGAGCAGAGTTTTCTTGAGTTGAAGAAGAGACTGACAAGCACTCCTATTCTTACAGTACCCGAAGGTGATAAGAGCTTTGATATATACAGTGATGCATCAAAGCTAGGACTTGGAGCAGTCCTTATGCAAGAAGGCAAAGTCATAGCTTATGCTTCCAGGCAACTCAAGGACTATGAAAAGAATTACCCCACTCATGATCTGGAGTTGGCAGCTGTAGTCTTTGCTCTAAAGATTTGGAGGCATTACTTGTATGGAGTGCAGTGTAAGATTTATACAGATCACCAAAGTCTGAAATATTTCTTCACTCAGAAAGACCTCAATATGAGACAGCGAAGGTGGCTCGAGTTAGTGAAGGACTATGACTGTGAGATTCTTTACCACCCTGGTAAGGCAAATAGAGTAGCAGATGCACTGAGTAGAAAGACTTGTGCCACTTTGATGTCCTTATCATCATTGTCACCACCATTACAGAAGGAGATAGTAGATTATGGAGTGGAGATTATTGATGGACAGCTAGCTCTATTGACACTAGAGTCAACC
Source organism: Boesenbergia rotunda (assembly GCA_024364735.1). NCBI lineage: Eukaryota > Viridiplantae > Streptophyta > Magnoliopsida > Zingiberales > Zingiberaceae > Boesenbergia > Boesenbergia rotunda. The sequence goes on from JAGFNQ010006650.1 coordinate 55,817, forward strand.
TTGCTTGAAGATATACAGAAAGAGCAAGCTGAGGATTCTAATATCCAAAGGATCAAGCAAGAGATACAAGAAGGAGAAAGTAAAGAGTTCAGAGTATCTGACAGTGGGATACTCTATTATGGTGACCGTTTATGTGTCCCTAATAACGAAGAGCTGAGGAAGAAGATTCTTGAAGAAGCCCATGGAACTCCCTACTCAATGCATCCTGGTTCCACTAAGATGTACCAGGATTTGAAAGGAAGATTTTGGTGGTCAGGGATGAAGAGAGACATAGCTAAGTATGTCAGCACCTGCCTGACATGTCAGAGAGTTAAAGCAGAACACCAGAGACCAGGAGGTGTCCTACAACCCATTCAGATTCCAGAGTGGAAATAGGAAGACATAGCCATGGATTTCATAGTTGGTCTACCAAAGACAACTAATGGCTATGATGCTATTTGGGTGATAGTAGACAGATTGACCAAGTCTGCCCACTTTTTGGCAATCAGAGTGTCTTACTCAATTGAAAAGTTATCCCAATTATATGTGCAGGAAGTGATCCGACTACACGGAGTCCCGAAGACCATTATCTCTGATAGGGATGGTCGTTTCACTTCACACTTTTGGGAGTGTGTACAGACAGCGTTAGGCACCAAACTGAAATTCAGCACAGCTTTCCATCCCCAAACTGATGGACAGACAGAGAGAGTGAATCAGGTTCTAGAAGATATGCTCAGAGCTTGTGCATTGGACTTCAAGGGCAGTTGGTGCAAGTATTTATGTTTAGCTGAGTTTGCCTACAACAACAGTTACCAAGCCACTATTGGTATGACACCCTATGAAGCTCTTTATGGTAGGAAGTGTAGATCTCCCCTCTGTTGGTATGAAGGTAGTGAGAAGAAAGAAATGGGGTCACAGGCTGATCTCATAGATGATACCACAGAAGCTATAAGGAGTATCCGCTAGAGAATAGAAACTGCTCAGAGTAGGCAGAAGAGTTACGCCGATGTACGCCGTAGGCCGTTAGAGTTTGAATTTGGGGATACAGTTTTCCTCAAAGTAGCTCCTATGAAGGGTGTGATGAGATTTGGCAAGAAAGGCAAGCTAAGTCCTCGGTACGTAGGGCCCTACCAAGTGACGAAAAGAGTTGGCAAAGTAGCTTATGAGTTGGAGCTACCCTCAGAGATGTCAGCAATACACAATGTGTTCTATGTCTCAATGCTAAAGAAGCATATCCCAGATGCCAACCAAGTGATTGAGCCACAGATGGTACAAGTGCAAGAAGATCTCAGTTATGAAAGTCGACCTATTCAGATAATAGATCGAGCAGATAAGAAGCTGAGGAACAAAGTAGTACCATTAGTGAAAGTCTTATGGCTGAATCAGAAGTATGAAGAGGCAACTTGGGAATCAGAATATAGCATGAGGCAAAGGTATCCAGAGCTGTTCTAAGTTCGAGGATGAACTTTTTATAAGGTAGGGAGGATTGTAACACCCAATAATTTCCTGGTATTATTAGGGATTTTTAGGAATTTTTCTAGCATTTTTCGGAATATTATAGCATTTTTTCGGAATGAAATTAGAAAAAAAAATTAAAAGGGGTCGGGTGGGGATCGATCCCGCGACCACAAGGCAAGCCAACACTTAAGCAAATCCAAGAAACCAGCTGGGCTAGGGTATCAAGCACAAAAAAAATTGGAGAGAAATAATGTTATAGGGTAGTTAGGCCGTTTCATTAAGAGGTATTCAAACTCCCACTTAAGTTGTGTTAAGACCCCTTTTAGGGTTTTGGGAGGCCGCGTGAGCAGGGGTTGGGAGCTGCGAAAACAGGGAGAAAACAAGGGGTTTTCTTCCTCCTTCTTCCTCCTCTTGAGTGGAGAGCCTAGGGCTTCTTCCCTAGGGCTAAGGAGTGGAGATTTCTTGCAAAGGAAGAGGAAAAGAGCCCTACACTAGGAATTTCGAGATACTTAGTGAGTTTTCTTCAAGAAAAGGGTAAGTAAATCACTCACCTGTAATAGAAGTTGTTTCGCCATGTATTTCCCATTGTGGAACCATGTTTGTGATCTAAATGCATGCTTTAAGATTATGGTTTTTTTATTTGTGTGTTTTAAGTTCATAAAGAATACATGTTTTATCATAGAATATGAATTGGAGTATGTTTTTATGTATGTGACTTAAGTATGACAAGAGTAAGTTCTTGAAAAGTCCCAAAAAGGAGTTTTGGGATTAAGGGCACGGAAGGTGCTCGATGAAAGTTCCAAGTAAGAAAAGGTAAAGGTTTATAGTGCAAGATTTATGAAAAAGAAAGTTAGCTTGATAAATACAAGCATTATGAGTAAGAAAGTCCCAAAAATGAGTTTTGGGGTTAAGGGCACGCAAGGTGCTCGATGAAAGTTTCAAGTAAGAAAAGGTAAAGGTTTATAGTGCAAAGTTTATGAAAAAGAAAGTTAGCTTGATAAATACAAGCATTATGAGTAAGAAAGTATTTTACTTTTGTAAAAGGACATGTACCGGGCAAAAGAGAGGCCCACAGAAAGTTAGAAAGAAGCTCTAATAGGGTGTGGTGGCTAGCTACCCCGAAACCTATTAGGGATGCGCGCATTGGTACACTGATACCAGGTACATTGTCAAGGCCTGAGAAAGATGATTATTATTTTGAAGTATATAAGTATATGTAAGTGTTTCAATTTACGTAAGTGTATGTTTTGTTGTGTATGATAACATGGTTATGTTACAAGCATGTTAAAGAGAAAGAGCAAAGAAGTTAGTGTTTGAAAGTGTGGAAATGTATCATTAGTAAGTTTGCAAAAGAAATTATGAGCATGTTAAGTTTGCAAGTGTTTTGATGGTAGTAAATGTTTTTAAGCATGATTGAGCATGATAAGTGTATGAAAGTTCTCATGTGTAATTATTTCCAAGTGCATGTGTTTTGAAGCAAGCATTACTTGAAAAGAGCATGTTTATCCTTTATCGTTGGATTTGTGAGTTAGGATTTACTTACTAAGTAATTCGCTTATTAGTTGCATTTTCCTTCTATTGCAGATAAAGGTAAAGAAAAAGCATAAGTTAAGGAGGCGAAGGGACATGCATTGATGTTCAGTGGCAGCGGAACCGTGGAAGAGATCTTTGGGTTAAGTCTTGTAGAACATGTGTTTTGGTGTTTTGAAGTGGTAGAATGAATGACCTTGTTTAAACTACGCATAGAGGTTAAGTTTAGTACAAACTCTAGAGTGTTTTGCTTATATTTTGATAGTTTTGTTAAATCTCGCAAAGTTCTTAATTTCAAGTTAATGGATTCGTTTTGAGTTGCTAAAATGTTTATAAAACTAGTATAGAGTATAGAAATGGAGTTATGTCTTTGTATACATTGGAGGTATGTGAATTGTGGACTTTTGAAACAAGTTTTCAGGTCTGAAATGCAGGATTTCAGGCGTGCCAGTCGACTGGTTCAGAACCAGTTGACTGCCCTATCGAACAGTAGCTTCTGTTCGATGCACCAGTTGACTGCCAAGAGGCCAGTCGACTGGTGCCGCGCCCAGAAACTTGCTGTGGCCGATACCAGTCGACTGGCTATATGGCAGTCGACTGGTACCATTGCAGAGAAGTTGTGTAGAGCAGCTGGTTAGTGCTTTAGTCTTACAACTAAGAGGTCTAGGGGTCAAATCCTGACAAAGCAAATAAAATGAAAGTTGTTTTATTTTTTAAAAAAAAAAAGAGAAGGAAGAAAAAAAAATTTAGAGCAAGTTAAGGGAAGCCAAGTAGTAGTAACTTAAAGCATAGTAGTAGATAAAAGTTGGGTCGTCAGAAATCAAACCACCGTCACAGGTCATAAGTAGATGACCGAGTGGGTAGGGTTGTGACAATGTACGCACTCTGTCATCACTGCTCATGATTGACCGAGTGGACAAGATGTTGGTGGAGTAAACAATCCGCCTCATGTCAATATAGGGAAGATATCTCTCTCATTTCCTCATGTCACTAGAAAGAGGTGGGAACCGTACTTGCTACCACACTCTAGAACCACTACCCATGAGCAGCCGAGCGGAGCAACACAGAGCAACTACACACATCCAACAGTATCCACTAACCCATGAATGGTCGTGTGTGTAGATCATGTAACGGGCGACAGGCTCTGACAACAAAGGAGTCGATGATCGCCAACATGAAACAATGTAGGGATGGTGCATAACTCTAACACATGCAACACCCACCAGGTCATCATACATAACTCAATCTAACATGTACAAATCAATAAGTCATGCATAAGGTAAAGTTGTACTAAAGGAAACAAGCAAGAAGTATCCACCTCAAAATAGAGAAGTTTGTATAAGTAGAGAACCACCCATCTAATAATCAGCAACAAATAAGTGTTATATATCAAAGGTCATAATTTTAGCTATCATATCAATTTGTAAGTAGCTAAACAAATCTCTGAACCGTATTATGGTTAACCTAATTATCATATTTCATTTAAATATAACTAATTAAATGATCAACACACGTTTGTTTGGGATTAGGTTACGAATTTAGGTTTGGTCTACGTTTAACCCAAATGGTCAACTTCTAGTCCACCCATAATAACTCACACTGTTCTAACTTGTAAAACACTACTTTCTCCAAATTCAGCTCCTACAACTAAACCCTAGCTCTATAAACAACAAACCACTCACTGTTTGATCCATTAGAATCACAATCCTAAACAAGAATACCCTACTGATCAATCCCTTTAAAACAAAGCTTGATCATCAATAACCTATTACTCAAATCATACATTATAATTCATTCTAAATCAAACATCCAATTTCAAAAACCTTCAACCCAAAACAAGCAACAATCTCATCCCTAAATCCAGCATGGTATTAGTAACAGGATCAAAGAACAATACCCAACATCATTCTGAAACATAATTCACTGCCCAAACCTACCATTCGAACAACAATTTAATCCATTCATGGAGAATAAACAATCATTCACCAATTACATTCTATTTCAAGCCTAAGCAATGGAGACTTACCTAAATGGGTGTCGACCACACCTCCTGCTCAAAATTCGACAAAATCTATGATCGTAGGGAGGATCTTCCACTATAAACCTCAACTCCAATGATGCCTCCTTAGATTTTATGATTCAAAAAAGCTAAGCTCTGAATCTCTGGATTGGAATGGCAACGATCAATAGAACACAAAAGGCCATTCACAAAGAGCCTTTGTTGGTGCTGAGGTCGATGATCAATGAAAGAGGGCGACGTCGATCAAATCGGGGAAAGAAAAGTAATCACCATAGTACCTTCCAGTAGTTGGAGAGGGGCGGCAATGATGGCCATGGTTACCCGCGATCAAGCGGTGGGATAACTGTCAGGCTGCGATGACGAGCGATGGAGAAGAGGTGATGACTTTCTGGTGATCGACGGTGAGATCCCAGCAAGAGGGATCTAGAGGGATGAGCGAACTTGAGCGAAACAAGAAGGAAGATGTTAAAACACTGGGAATTTGAGGGACCAGAAGGCAAAATTGTCTAAACATAAGGGCCTGCGTCGGATATGCCAAAATCGGAGGGGTTATTTGCAAAAAGTCCAATGACTTAAAAACCCCTTTTTCCTCTTCGCTGTGGCAAATCGGGATCTGAACAATCCGACGCCGACTTTTCCCCTCCTCCTCTTCTTCTTCTTCTCCCCTTCGGCTTTTGTCTCCTCAATCTGCGTCGGCAACCCTTCGAGTACCCTTCCTTTCTTCCTCCTCTCGGTCGCAAACGACTCCTTTGTGCGCACGATCTCCCCCAAGCTTACTCAGCCGATCCACTCGAGCGAGGTTTTGTCACCGTCGATTGAGCCACCATTCTCTCTGACGACCTTCCTCCTCTGTGACCTCTTGCGGATCAGGGGGGTCGGATGCTAGGCAGATCTTGGGTGCTAGACAGTCGTCGCGACGGCATCACACGCATCGCGTGCCACATTCTTTCTTCCTCGCGATCGGGTTCTTGTTGATGGCCACCTACCCTAGGTATCGCCCTTAGCCTCTCGAGTTCCTTGTGGTCTTTTGATTTGTTTCTCCTTGTGTCACTGACGCTGTGATTTGATGCAGATCTGCTGCTACCTAACGACTATCTGCCCTAGCTCATCGGCATTGGATCGCGTCGTAGAGGAATTGCTATTTCGGAGAATGAAGCCATCCATGGTAGTGCTTTCTTAGAAGCGCCTGATTTCGGCCAAATCAGGATAGGAAACCTTCGTGTAATTCCAAATCTGAGGTAAGATTTTAGTTTCTTCAGTATTGATATTGGATGAATATGTTTGGATTGTTAAATCTATTTAATTCATATAGTGACGATCTGATCTCAATTTTCCTCTTGCTGGTTGTGAGTTGAGTTCTTTGAGCTTTCTTATTGGCTGCCCTGTTTTGTGATTGAAGATGAACTAGTGTTCATTGAGACTGATTCCAGTTTTATGTTGGATTTAATCTGTTTTGGAATGTTGAGGTTGTGAGTTAGATTTTGGTTGTTTTGGTGTTTGATTCTAATGTCGTGGGCATCAAGTGGAGAAGAGTTGACTCTGTGTCTTCTTCCTCCCTGTCGTGGGGTGTACAGCTTGGTTGACACTTGATGAGTTGGGATGTAGTGGCCTGTCTTGTTCCTAACCGTTGTAATGTAAGGATTGAGTCCAGTTTTAGCAATTTAAGCTAAATCACTTAATTAGAGCTAATTAGGTGCTTTCAATAATTAGGACTATCCCTAATACGGTGTAGGAGTTTTGATAGTCATTTACTAATTATATAATTAGCTAAGTAGTATTTTTGATGCAGGATATTGATTGGATTCCACCCGTTGCGGATGTTATTTTTGGACGGTGGGTTTCTACGCACACGGACTTCGTCGTATTGAGGCGGGTATCTCTGACTTATCTTCTAGATTAGTCATAGTTTATATGCTTGATATGCTTTATTTAGCGATATGGTAATAGATTGTTATATATCTCTTCTATTTGTTTTGCTGATATTGTTTATACTATACCTGGCATGTGATACCTATACCTTTAGGACTTAGGCTATGGTGCATTATCTACGATCCTTGCATATCATGTTGATATAGGTGGACTAGATAGTGGATGTTGTTTAACCAGTGTCATGCATCATCGTGCACTGTGCATTTTAATTTTATTATCCTGTCAACCTAACTTTTTGACAAATAAAATTAATAGTTGGTTCACTTCGGCCCTACAAATAATAGTAGTGACTCCGATGGGGAGGATAATATTAATTGCATCTAAGTGTTTAACAATACACGATACTAAGAAAATTATCTCAGATTATATGTCATCCGATGGGGAAAATCACATGCTCCTTAACAATTTTCTTTAATCATGTCTGACCCAGTGATCTGCAGAACAAGGCCATTCGATAGGGAGGAAGGCACTCAGAGCCGACGCGCAGGCTTGTTCGCATCACTTGTCAAATTAGTAATGGAGGCCGCGGGACCCTTAGGGTCCCTCTTCCAGTTAGTTATTTATGACGAGGAATTTTCATGCACACACACGACAAGCATATAAACCAAAACAATAAATAAGAAAAATTCTAAATTTTTCCAACTATCATGGCTTTGGTCTTCAATGCGCCTCTATTCGTGTCGTCACCTCGTTCGCTCCTCCCTACACCATGCGCAAGCCACCACTGAAGGGATCTCCAAGCCATGATGATAAGCTACTTATTTACATCCATCGATCCTATACTCCACAAAGAAGTGTATATATAATCTAGATCGAGAGTAAATAAAAAGCTCGGCTAGACATGTGCCGTTTTTAATTATAAAAATTAAATACCTATTTAGCCTCGTCAACCCCGAGGATTTAAATAATTACAACCATGCACAATCTATCACACACACACACTATTTAAGCTATAATAGTTGGAATCTCGTGCCTGCAACAAAGAGTTAGCCTACGCACATCCTACTATTATCCGGCAAAAATAAAATATATGATAATGTGCAAAAAGTAACCGAATCCTAAACAAACAAAATCGAAAACCTCTGCTCTGATACTAATTGTTGGATAGCCTGGTGGGTTTCCTAAGTGAACATCGGGTTGTCCATAAGAGACCTCTCCATGTCCACAGATTAAAAATTAATCCGAAAGGAGACCTATCTCCCAAACGATCGTCTCGTCATTATACTAATTGATTCGAGTTATAACTTAGCCAAACTCAAAGTTTGAGCCTTGTAACTCGTCTAACTAATTGGTCATCGAAAAGATGACGAGCGGTTCGCCGATTTTTGTGTTTAATATCGGGGTCCAAATAATTAATTATCAATAATAATTATCAAATAATTAAAAACATGATAATTAATTAATCACCACATGCAATGATAGAATCAAAGAGCCAAGGATGAGGTTATACCTTCCCGATACCTCGCGATCTTCTATCGTATGACCCTCCCCTCTTTGACGTCGTGTGGGCGACGATCTACCAAGAACCGAAGTCACCAAACAAGAGCCTAACACTACCTCTTTCTTCTCCACATGTGCCGACCACCAAGGGTATACCCTAGTTGCCGCCGGCAACAAGGAGAGGGTTCCTCTGCTTCACCTTGCTTGGAAGCACCTCCTCCTCCTCCTACAGTTGCTGCCGACCCAAGGAGAAGCTATGGAGAGGGATTTTTCTCCTCCAATCGCCACCGACCACCATCCTTGAAGGTGGGCGGTGCTGGAACCCTAGGGCGCCAAGGAGCCGCCGCCGGTCTCTTCCTCTCCCACCTAAGCTGCGACCGGCCAGGAGGAAGAAGAAGAAGTCTTCTTCCTTCCTTGTACCATGCCTCAAGTGGAGAGAACATGTAGAGAAGAGAAGAAAATGAATCTTCTCTTCTTCCCCACCATCGGCCTCCTATACCCTAAGGGAGAGAGAGAGAGAGAGAGGGAGAGAAAACAAGAGGCTTAGGCTTGTATCATGATGGCTTCATAGGGCATTGATAGGGCTACAATAGGGACCATGAGGAGGAGTTGGATCTTGGCCTGCTAATGGATCCAAACTCGATCCATTAATGAAGAACTGTTCCACTAAAGACCCTTCATTGAACTACCTCACCAACTCCCATATTTACATATGGGCTCCACCTATTATGAGTATAATTTCTCCCCGTGTTTAAGATATCGAATGCCCGTTGATTAATTTAAATTACTGACAATTTTAATTAATCAACCTCTAACTCTTTGACTAGTACCACTCATCCATATCATCATGTTGGACCAAGTCCACTTGCAGGATTTAACATGATGAACCTTATGAGCTCATCAAGGGGGCATCATCATCCCGACTCACCAGGATATGGATTCCATCTATAATCAACGACACACCATGTAAATAATATTATTTCCCAACTTATTGAGTCTGTCGATTTAGCAGAATAAATCTCGCCTATTGGTAAATCAAAGAAATAACTACTAAGTACATATGCCCGTTATTATATCGGGATTCAGAGCATGTACTCCATAATAAACCAAGGTCTGATCCATTTATAAAGTAAGTATAAATAGGATCACCTCTATGTTGGTCATGCTCAATGCACACAAAGTGCACTTGTGTAATTCTATGTTCAAGACAAACCACACCAAATTACACTATAACCATCCCGATGGTTTGTCCAACTCCATCTCGGTTGTGTGCCTCTACTTATACTTTGCAAGGAACTGATAACATGATCTTCTGTGTGTCACCACACACCTTATTATCTACAATGCAATGTATCAGATAGTTTGCACATACTAATATAAACATACAACTGAATCTTGTGATTCTCTTTAAAAATGTAGATGTTCATATAGAAAAGGCAAGACTTTTAGTATACATCCTAACAAAACCAGTTGGACTAGGACGCCTGAATGGGACTCGGATGCCTGGGAGCTGGCAACGGGTGGCTATGTTGGCACAATGGTCAAGCTTACATGGCGAGTGTTGAGTGGAGGATTCTCGACGACACTCAGGCTCCTGAATGGGACTATGACGCTTGAGCCAGGATAGCATTTAACTGTGCAATGGATAGAATTGCCGCCTGAGACGCTGCGACTAGGGCACCTAAATGAGTATTATATAAAAGGGTTGAGAGCAGCACTTCAGATCATCAATTCACTCTCTGCGATCATTTTGTTCTCATGTGTGCAGCGCGATCAAAGCTTCGACAACACCAAAACATTATCCGACTCTTCGAGCGAAGGTCTTCAATCCATTTTCAAAGAGGCTATATATTTGTGTTTATAATATTGTGCACACATATCTTGTAATCTGTACATTCACTCGATTATAGTGATTGCCCAACGCAAACGATCAAGGATCGTGGACCTTGCAGTAGGAGCAAGTCAAGACTCCGAAGCAAGTAAAAATAACTTGTGGTAGCGAGCTGTGTTTTGTTTTCCACTACGTACTCGATTCGAAAAATATTTTTAAGCGATATTCACCCCCTCTATCGCTCTACTTCGATCCTACAATTGGTATTAGAGCGGGGGCTGCTCAATTTGGTGAAACCACCAATTGAGTATTTATTTTAGATTTATTTTATTTCATTTTGATTATATTTTCGAGCATATTTTCTTTCATTCTTTTTATCCCGCACTACTAATCCAAGACAAGAGTCTTGGTATATTTTGTTTATTTTTGTCTTTGCAAGTCTACTTCTTTCACTTCTTCTTTAATGGCCATGCAAGAGAGCTACAACACCGCTCGCCCCCTCTCTTCTTTGGGAAGATTTCGATTATTGGAAAAGCCGAATGGAAGTTCACCAAAAAACTTAGGTGGACAAGTGAATCATAATTCAAACCGGATTCGACCTCCCAAGAGACGAGCAAGGGACGCTGTTGAGCTACGATAAATGGGATACATCTGCCAAAAAGAGGATTGAAGCAGATGCAAAGGCATCGCAAACCCTCCAATGCAGACTCACGATGGAGGAACCTAACCGGATCGAACCTTTCAACACCGCCAGAGAATTATGGAATAAGCTGATAGAACTCCACGAAGGGACTTTCGACACCAAGGTAAGACATCGTGATTTATTGTTAAATAAATTGTACAATTTAAAAATACAGGATGGAGAAACTGCTTCTCAACTGCACGCCCAGATACAAGAAATCATGAACGGGTTCTACATTATAAGGCACACAATTGAAAACAGGGACTTAATCAAGTATATACTTAACTCCTTCCCTAGAAACTCACCTTGGGCATCTATGGTTGATGCTTACAAAATTTATAAGGATTTATCCAAAATAAAATTAGATGAATTATTTTCAGAGTTTGAATTGTTGGTGCCGGAAGCACCAAGAACCTGAGTTTTGAAAATGGCAAAGGGTTTATAAGTTAAGGTTATATTGTGATCTAATGAATTTGATTAAGTGCGCAGGAAAAGTCTTAGGTAAGCTAGGCACGAAGTCCTTGTTCGTAGAATTGGGCAATAAGTCCTGGCCGAGGGCTGGACACTTAAGACCTGACCGAGGGTTGGGCAATAAGTCCTGGTCGTGGACTGGGCACGAAGTCCTGATTCGAGGAATTGGGCAATAAGTCCTGGCCGAGGGTTGGACACCGATGACCTGACCAAGGGTTGAGAAATAAGTCCTGGTCGTGGATTGGGCACAAAGTCCTGATCCGGAAGATCCGGCAAAAGTGCAACTGGAGGAGCTGGTTGGCAAAACGTAAATTCTCCTAAGAGGAGTAGGCAATGACGCATTCCCCGTAGGAGGGAACATTAGGCGTCGGTTTGACCTAGGGTTCCATTTTGGAATGTAGCGACCCGACTTCTCTCTACCTTAGACGGATCGTTACTTTTCTCTACTTCTCTACTCTAATGCATGACTACAAGAAATGCGGAAATCTTTTCTTTTAAACTTTTAAACCTTTTAAATTCTTCTAATAATCATAATCTAACTTAAGCAATCATGCATGACAACGTATCACATTTACTATCTCAAAACTCACAATATGGCACACTTGTTGCTTGCCTCGCCCAACCCATACAGCAGGTATCAGTCGACTGATACTGCATCAGTCGACTGATAGCCTGTAGTTTGAAGCTTCAGGTTTCGGCAGCTACTTCAACTCTCCACCAATCATGTATTTTCGAGCCATATAATACTATGATGCCATTTCTATACTCTATCTCAGTTTCCTAAACAAATTAGCCAATCAAACGAACCCACAAACTTGAATTTAGGACTTTTATGGAAAAAATAAGCTTAACAAGTTTATATAAACTTTAACAATGAAGTTTGTACCAATCTTGACTTCTAACCTTCTAAACTCATCATACCAAGTTCTATAACAACACTAAGGCATTATGAAATGAGAAAACAACTTTTCTAAACATACTTAAGCAATAAAACTTGATTTGAAAGGGAAATTGATACTATCTTGGCACAAACACCTTTTTCTCTAACAAAGTATCAATATCTTTAACTACTCACTTTTCTACTCATCCAATGCAAACATAAGAATACGTATGCTAAATGAATTGACAAGGAATCTTTACTCTAAGAAATTGAGCATGTAAAACTATCCAAAACTCAAATACTCTATAATCTCCCTAAGCAAGAACTTGAAATTTGAATAACTTAAACATTGCAATTCAAATAACTAAATTGTCTCGTCTCAAAGATCTCTCCATAATCAGCCACCACACACACTCTACTCAGCACCGCCTCGTCGTCTTCCTTCAGAATTGCTTGCCTTTACCTTTATCTGCAATAAGAGGAAATGCATCTATAAGCAAAAAGCTTAGTAAGTACTATCTAGCTCACAAAATCTCGAATATGTGCAAACATGCTTCTAGATCAAACTGAACATCATATGAGATACTAATATGCTTGAAAGAAAACTAAGAACATGTGTAACTCAAAACATGCATACTCAAGCAATAAATAATCTCAATTTACTTTTCTTGGCTCAACTTGAAACTTTAGCTATTCTTTAACTTTTGAAAAACTTTCTTAAACTTTCGAAAACTTTGCTAAAGCATATACTTGAAAATACTAATCACTTGGATCCACTGAAGACGTAAGTACCATCTGAATGCGCGTTCCCTAAAAGGTTGGGGTAGCGAGCCACCAATCCTAATAGAGCAGACCTTGGTCTACCAGGGCCAAGACCTTGGAATTGGACACCTGGATTTCTTTAACGACGCCCTTGGACGCCGGGTACTGGCCTTATAAAATAAAATAGCTTTTCTTTCTTTTCTTTCTTATCTGTAAATGCCTTGGCATTTTCTGGAGCACCTTGCGTGCTAAAATCCCTAAGTCTTGACTTTTGGGGATTTTCTTAAGGCCTTGGCCTTCTCTTTTCTTATCTTTATCTTCTTTTCTTTTCTCATAGCTTTTCTTGGTCCCTAATCTCATATAGGGTGCTTATCAAACATATACAAGCATATAAAAACTAAGATCACATGCAAAACTAAAGCATAAAGGAAAAATTCTCTTTTAAAAACTTTTAACGGAAATTCTCGCGGTAAAACCGCCTCTTACTGCAGGTGAGCAGTACTTACATTGATATCTTGGACTTACAACCAAGATTGAGGTCTAGAACTCGGGAGAAACTCGAGATCTCGAAGAATTCTTCACGTCTACGCGTTCCTCTCGTCGCGGGGATCTCGAATATAGTATTATCTCTTGGAGAAAGGGTCTCGGCCGACCCTCTTGGCCTTGATTTGCGTGCGCACAAGAGAGGAGAGGGAGAGGGGTCGGCGCAGCTGTTGGGGAGGGAGAGGGTTTGAGAGAAAATAAAACAACTCTCTTTAAGGGGTTATTTATACTTATGGTTCGGATTAACTCAACTACTACTTAAATATTTGTCTCTCCTTCTTTTTCCGTGCTTGATACCCAGCCCAGCCGGTCGCGCGCCTCTTTGGTTTCGGGGAGGTCCCGGGTTCGAACCACCCGCTGCACTTAAGCTCTTTTCGGAATTTTTTCTTTTTTTTTCTTTTTCCAAAAATACCAAACGGACTCGGAAAATTCCATAAAAATACTCTAAAAATTCCTAAAAATATCTAGAATATTTCTAAACCATTTCTAACTAATTCTAAGGACTTTTAAGAACTAAAGATACTAAACGAACTCGGAAAGTTCCATAAAAATATTCTAAAAGTCTCTAAAAATATTTAGAATATTCCTAAACCATCTTTAAATAATTCTAAGGACTTTATGGACTAAAGATGGAAATTTTGGGGCGTTACAATCCCCCATACCTTATAAAAAGTTCGTCCTCGAACTTAGAATAATTCTGGATATCTCTCTCTCATGCTGTCCTCACGTTCCCAAGTAGCCTCTTCATGCTTTTGATTCTGCCAAATGACCTTCACTAGTGGCACTTCTTTGTTTCTTAATCTTTTAACTGCTTTGTCCACTATCTGTGTCGGTCTGCTCTCATAACTAAGATTTCTTGGATCTGTACTGACTGAGGCTGAATCACTTGGCTAGGGTCGTGAATACACTTCTTCAGCATAGAGACATGAAAGGTACTGTGGATAGCTGACATATCCTCTGGTAGGTCCAGCTCATATGCTACCTTACCAACCCTCTTTATGATTTTGTAGGGTCCTATGTAGCGAGGACTTAGCTTGCCCTTCTTGCCAAATCTCACCACCCCCTTCATGGGAGCGACCTTGAGAAATACCGAATCTCCAACTTGGAATTCAAGTGGCCTACGGCGTGTGTCAGCATAACTTTTCTGTCTACTCTGGGCAGTCTCAATCCTCTGGCGGATCGTCTGGATAGCCTGAGCGGTCTCATCTATAAGCTCAGTCTGGCTGCCTAGTCCTGACTCCATCTCTTTCTTCTCACCAGCTTCTTGCCAACATATGGGTGATCTACATTTTCTGCCATACAATGCCTCATAAGGTGCCATCCTGATGGTGGCCTGATAGCTATTATTGTAGGCAAACTCAGCTAAGCACAGAAATTTACACCAACTACCTTTAAAGTCCAATGCACAAGCCCTGAGCATGTCTTCTAAAATCTGATTTACTCTCTCTGTCTGTCCATCTGTCTGGGGATGGAAAGCTGTGCTGAACTGAAGTCTGGTGCCTAAGGCGCCCTGAACACACTTCCAAAAATGGGAGGTGAAACGCCCATCTCTGTCAGACACGATCGACTTCGGAACTCCGTGAAGCCTGATTACTTCCTTCACGTACAGCTGTGCTAATTGCTCTACCGAATGCGATAACTTGATGGCTAGGAAGTGGGCAGATTTGGTCAACCTGTCCACTATCACCCAAATTGCATCATGTCCATGGGTGGTTCTTGGAAGACCTGTGATAAAGTCCATGGATATTTCTTCCCACTTCCACTCTGGAATGGGAAGTGGCTGTAGAACTCCTCCTGGTCTCTGGTGCTCTGCCTTGACTCTCTGGCAGGTCAGGCAGGTACTGATATATCTGGCCACGTCTCGCTTGAGTCCAGACCACCAGAACCTTTGCTTTAAATCTTGATACATCTTGGTAGAACCAGGATGCATAGAGTACGGGGTACTGTGGGCCTCTTCTAGAATATTCTTTCTTAGTTCCTCATCATTTGGGACGCAAAGGCGGTCTCCAAAATAGAGGATGCCACTGTCTGATACTCGAAACCCTGAATTTTCTGCCTCTTGGATCCCCTGCTTGATCTTCTGGATCTCTGGGTCTTGATCTTGCTTTCCTTGTATATCTATAAGCAGGGTTGACTCTAGAGTCAATGCAGAAAGTTGCCCAATTATTACCTCGACTCCAAAATTCTTTATTTCTTTCTGAAGTGGTAGAGACAGTGATGATAAGGACATCAGTGCCGCACAGGATTTTCTGCTCAGTGCATCTGCCACTTTATTAGCTTTACCTGGATGGTAGAGGATTTCACAGTCATAATCTTTGACCAACTCTAGCCACCTGCGCTGCCTCATATTCAGATCTTTCTGAGTGAAGAAGTACTTCAAACTCTGATGGTCTGTGAAGATCCTGCACTGCACTCCATATAGGTAGTGTCTCCAAAGCTTCAGTGTAAAAACCACAGCTGCTAGCTCAAGGTCGTGTGTAGGGTAATTCTTCTCATAATCCTTGAGCTGTCTGGAGGCATATGCTATTACTTTACCATCTTGCATGAGGACAGCTCCAAGGCCCATCTTGGATGCATCGCTGTAGATGTCAAAGGCCTTGTCACTCTCTGGAACAGTCAGGATGGGAGCACTAGTCAATCTCTTCTTCAGTTCTAGGAAGCTGTGCTCGCATTTATCTGACCACTCAAACTTCTTGTTCTTTCTGGTCAAGGCTGTGAGTGGAGAGGCTATCCTGGAAAAGTCCTCCACAAATTTTCTGTAATATCCTGCCAGGCCTAAGAAGCTTCTGATCTCACTGGCATTCTTGGGTCTACACCAGTTGCTGACTGCTTCTATCTTGGCTGGATCAACTTGAATGCCTTCTTTGGATACAATGTGACCTAGGAAGGTCACCTGATCTAGCCAAAACTCACACTTTGAGAATTTTGCATAGAGCTTCTCCTGCTGAAGGATCTGCAGCACTATCCTCAAGTGTGTAGCATGGTCCTCTGGAGTTTGTGAGTATATGAGAATATCATCAATAAATACAATGACGAATTTATCGAGATATTCCCTGAAGATGTGGTTCATCAGCTCCATGAAGACTGCTGGAGCATTGGTTACTCCAAAAGGCATTACTACAAATTCGTAGTGGCCGTATCTTGTCCTGAAGGCCGTCCTGGGGATGTCACTTTCTTTAACCTTTAGCTGATGATACCCAGAACGCAGATCTATCTTCGAGAACACTGTAGCCCCTTTGAGTTGATCAAATAAATCATCTATTCTAGGAAGGGGGTACTTGTTCTTGATGGTCACCTTGTTCAGAGCTCTATAGTCTATGCACAGACGCATAGACCCATCTTTCTTCTTGACGAAAAGTACAGGAGCTCCCCAGGGTGAATGACTCGGGCGAATAAAGCCTTTGTCTAGTAGCTCCTGGAGTTGCTCTTGTAATTCCTTCAACTCTGCTGGAGACATACGATATGGGGCCTTCGAGACCGGACCGGTACCGGGCACTATCTCGATCTCGAATTCCACTTCTCGGTTGGGGAGGTAGCCCAGGTAATTCTTCTGGAAACACTTCTGGATATTCGCAGACTACCCGTACATCCTCCTGCTTGAGTTCTTTCTTTACTTCTGAGTCCACTACGTGTGCAAGAAAACCAGCACACCCTTGCTCTAGCATCTGGTGGGCTGCCAAGGCTGAGAGGACTTTCTGAGTCTTCCTCTTTGGGGCTCCTTGAAACTCGAATGGTGGTTCTCCTTCTGGGCTGAAAACCACCTTCCTTTTACGGCAGTCCACTGAAGCGCTGTACTTACTGAAGAAATCCATCCCTAAAATGACATCATAATCCTTCATCTCAAGGACTATCAAGTCACTATAGAGCCCTCGGTTGGAAATCCAGATTGGTACTGCCCTTAGCCTCTGAGTAGAGGCCATTACTTCCCCTGACGGTAAGGTTGTTAAGAACTTCATCGTTCAACCTTTCTGGTGGCCTTTATACTGTTTAAGTAGTGCTCAGTGGTCAAAGCACCACTTATTAGTTCTCCGGAGGTTTGTGGCCTCTTAACACTGCTAGCCCTCTTTAACTCTATCTCAGGCCTTAACATCTTGAGCATTAGCATAACCATCTCTTTTCCTGTGCTAACTAGCTCTGGGCACAGATGAGCTAGCCGCTTAAACATCTTCACTGCTTCATCCACGGATAGTTCTCCTTGTCTGAACTCCGTGAATTCATCATAATGCTTGTTGGTTACTGGCATGTGAAAGTATTCTTCGGAGAGCTCAGTCTCGAAGTCGGCCCATGTCATCTGGCTGACATTTCTCCTGGCCTTGACTCTCTCCCACTATATTCTAGCATCTCCCGTAAGGCAGAAAGATGCACATTTGACCTTCTCAACCTCTGGCCAGTCAAGAAGCTCCATCGTGCTCTCTAAAGTCTTGAACCAAGCCTGGGCATCCCAGGGCTCAGTCGTGCCTGAGAAGCTTTCTGGTTTCAGCCTCTGCCACTAGACGAGGTATGCTTCTTGTCTTCGGTTCACAGCAGGGGTCTCCTGTGGGACTGGTGGAACTTCAGCCACCACTGGGGTTCCCACTCCTGCCGTGGGTGGTGTAGGGGGCTCTGGGTGCTGATTTGCCATCAGTGTGGCGATGGTCTTCTGTTGTTCTGTAATCTGAGCTTGCATCTGAGCAATGACTGCCATCAGGTTTGGCTGTTCTGTGCCAGGCTCATTGTTATCTTGAACTGGAGTTCTGTTATTTGCATTAGGAGCTCGGCCTCTTCTTGCCATCTAATAATGCATAAGGGGACAAGAACTCACTACTACTTCTCTAGGTATAAACTTATCTTCTTACTTAGTATCCTAATGTCCATTCTAGGGATTAAACATGATTCCGTGATACTAAGAGATTAAACATGCTTCCTTGTTCTATGCACATGTGAGTAGTACTTAAGCATTTCTCTATACTGCAATTAAATAAAGGAGCAATAGAAAAACTAAAACTTAAAGCTTTCTTACTTGAAGACGGCAAGGTTGATGCTGATGTGTGTGTGATGCTGGAGAATGGGAACTGCTCTGATACCAACTGTAGCGACCCGACTTCTCTCTACCTTAGACGGATCGTTACTTTTCTCTACTTCTCTACTCTAATGCATGACTACAAGAAATGCGGAAATCTTTTCTTTTAAACTTTTAAACCTTTTAAATTCTTCTAATAATCATAATCTAACTTAAGCAATCATGCATGACAACGTATCACATTTACTATCTCAAAACTCACAATATGGCACACTTGTTGCTTGCCTCGCCCAACCCATACAGCAGGTATCAGTCGACTGATACTGCATCAGTCGACTGATAGCCTGTAGTTTGAAGCTTCAGGTTTCGGCAGCTACTTCAACTCTCCACCAATCATGTATTTTCGAGCCATATAATACTATGATGCCATTTCTATACTCTATCTCAGTTTCCTAAACAAATTAGCCAATCAAACGAACCCACAAACTTGAATTTAGGACTTTTATGGAAAAAATAAGCTTAACAAGTTTATATAAACTTTAACAATGAAGTTTGTACCAATCTTGACTTCTAACCTTCTAAACTCATCATACCAAGTTCTATAACAACACTAAGGCATTATGAAATGAGAAAACAACTTTTCTAAACATACTTAAGCAATAAAACTTGATTTGAAAGGGAAATTGATACTATCTTGGCACAAACACCTTTTTCTCTAACAAAGTATCAATATCTTTAACTACTCACTTTTCTACTCATCCAATGCAAACATAAGAATACGTATGCTAAATGAATTGACAAGGAATCTTTACTCTAAGAAATTGAGCATGTAAAACTATCCAAAACTCAAATACTCTATAATCTCCCTAAGCAAGAACTTGAAATTTGAATAACTTAAACATTGCAATTCAAATAACTAAATTGTCTCGTCTCAAAGATCTCTCCATAATCAGCCACCACACACACTCTACTCAGCACCACCTCGTCGTCTTCCTTCAGAATTGCTTGCCTTTACCTTTATCTGCAATAAGAGGAAATGCATCTATAAGTAAAAAGCTTAGTAAGTACTATCTAGCTCACAAAATCTCGAATATGTGCAAACATGCTTCTAGATCAAACTGAACATCATATGAGATACTAATATGCTTGAAAGAAAACTAAGAACATGTGTAACTCAAAACATGCATACTCAAGCAATAAATAATCTCAATTTACTTTTCTTGGCTCAACTTGAAACTTTAGCTATTCTTTAACTTTTGAAAAACTTTCTTAAACTTTCGAAAACTTTGCTAAAGCATATACTTGAAAATACTAATCACTTGGATCCACTGAAGACGTAAGTACCATCTGAATGCGCGTTCCCTAAAAGGTTGGGGTAGCGAGCCACCAATCCTAATAGAGCAGACCTTGGTCTACCAGGGCCAAGACCTTGGAATTGGACACCTGGATTTCTTTAACGACGCCCTTGGACGCCGGGTACTGGCCTTATAAAATAAAATAGCTTTTCTTTCTTTTCTTTCTTATCTGTAAATGCCTTGGCATTTTCTGGAGCACCTTGCGTGCTAAAATCCCTAAGTCTTGACTTTTGGGGATTTTCTTAAGGCCTTGGCCTTCTCTTTTCTTATCTTTATCTTCTTTTCTTTTCTCATAGCTTTTCTTGGTCCCTAATCTCATATAGGGTGCTTATCAAACATATACAAGCATATAAAAACTAAGATCACATGCAAAACTAAAGCATAAAGGAAAAATTCTCTTTTAAAAACTTTTAACGGAAATTCTCGCGGTAAAACCGCCTCTTACTGCAGGTGAGCAGTACTTACATTGATATCTTGGACTTACAACCAAGATTGAGGTCTAGAACTCGGGAGAAACTCGAGATCTCGAAGAATTCTTCACGTCTACGCGTTCCTCTCGTCGCGGGGATCTCGAATATAGTATTATCTCTTGGAGAAAGGGTCTCGGCCGACCCTCTTGGCCTTGATTTGCGTGCGCACAAGAGAGGAGAGGGAGAGGGGTCGGCGCAGCTGTTGGGGAGGGAGAGGGTTTGAGAGAAAATAAAACAACTCTCTTTAAGGGGTTATTTATACTTATGGTTCGGATTAACTCAACTACTACTTAAATATTTGTCTCTCCTTCTTTTTCCGTGCTTGATACCCAGCCCAGCCGGTCGCGCGCCTCTTTGGTTTCGGGGAGGTCCCGGGTTCGAACCACCCGCTGCACTTAAGCTCTTTTCGGAATTTTTTCTTTTTTTTTCTTTTTCCAAAAATACCAAACGGACTCGGAAAATTCCATAAAAATACTCTAAAAATTCCTAAAAATATCTAGAATATTTCTAAACCATTTCTAACTAATTCTAAGGACTTTTAAGAACTAAAGATACTAAACGAACTCGGAAAGTTCCATAAAAATATTCTAAAAGTCTCTAAAAATATTTAGAATATTCCTAAACCATCTTTAAATAATTCTAAGGACTTTATGGACTAAAGATGGAAATTTTGGGGCGTTACATGGAAGCCCAAAGTCAGAACCAAGACAGCGCAGGCTGTATGTTGTACTTAACTTATCTATTATTTGTGTTTTGGAACTAACCTTGGTTACAGGAACAAAGGATGGAGTTCGCTGCTTCCCAGGTGCCTGAAAGGAGTCAGGTGCCTGATCATACAGGGGCACCCCAGAAGGGGATTTTCCAGCTATTTGCGAAGCTGAGCCTCCAAGTCAGCAAAGGAGGCGCCCGTGACCATACAGACACCCCAGTTATCCCAGGCACCCTAGTTGAAGGGATAAGCGCTGGCCAAGTCTGCGGATAAAGATGCGCGCAGATAGGCACACTGTCAAGCGCCCCAGATGACTATATATAAAGGGGTTCACCCCCATGCTTCCAGACAACACTTCTTCCAACGAAAATACTCAAGCGCTCTGCTCTAATCTCTTCGTGCTCATGTTTCAAGCGCCAACGACGACCCGCTGCTCTGATCTTCGAGTCCTTCTCCAGTCGTCGGTATTTTTAATTCAATTGCTTAAATTAAATTCTGTATTCGTGCTTTAAATTTGTATCCTTTTTGTGAAATATAGAATTGCCCAACGTAAACGGTCAAGGACCATGGGCCTTGGAGTAGGAGCCAATCTAGACTCCGAACCAAGTAAAAGAAATGTGTGTTAGTATTGTTTAAAATTTCTGGTGCGTATTATTCTTTTTATATCCGAAAAGTTTTATGGATATTCACCTGCCTCTATCGATTCTAAATCATCCCACAAGTGGTATCAAAGTGGGTGGCTCAAATCTGGTGCAACCACCGATTGAGCAATTTTCAGATTTTCGTTTAAAATATTTTTTCGTTCGTAACTTTTTCGTTCATCGAGGTTGGTACAACACCCCTCGATTTTTTTATTATTATTCTTGCTACCGCACTACTAATACAAGACTTAGTCTTGGAACTAAGTTTTTTTTTTGTAAATTTTCAGATTAAAATCTATGGCCAATCAAGAATGGAACAATGCCCGCCCTTCGCTTTTCTCCGGCGAGAATTTCATATATTGGCAAGATCAAATGGAATCTCATCTGAAGACTCATATGGACCTCTGGATGATAATCCAAACGGGATTCATTTTCCCCACAGAAGATGGATCTTCAATCGCGTTGGACAAATTGGATGAACAAACGCTCAACAAAATTGAGACAGATGGAAAGATGACTGCAATCCTAAAATGTGGCCTAACCAAAGAACAACTCAAACTAGTCAGACCATTAGAATGTGCTAAAGAAATTTCGAAAAAGCTAATCAACCTACATCAAGAGAACTCCGACATCGAGCTCTTAGAAGGGGTTCTATCCAGATCATTGGAAGAATCAGATGAAGAAGAAGAAGATCAAGTAAGCTATCTTGCACTCTCGGCACGAGCACAAGTAGCCGAGACAGAATCTGTACTCGACTCGATCCCAAGACCTTAGCAGCATATGTTGCCATGGTTACCAGTTGGGATAAAAGTTAATGACATTGAGATGCTGCCGATGATTCTACTTGAAGATGATAACATCGAAGTCTAAAGTAGATGATAAAATCTTAAAGGATAAAACCTTATTCTTGAATCAGATCCAATGGATGCAGTTTAATCCCATCCAAGATCAACCATCTAGATTACATCCATGGATCAACGTCTAAGAGAAAATTCCTTAACAATCAACAATCCAGATGTATTCTCTTAGGCTATAAATAGGCTTAGAGTTTCAACCTTTTTAATCATTTTATTTATTCTTGTAAAATCTCTAAAAGTCTAGTGTGCTATTTTTGTAAGGCTTCTCCGCCACAAGGAGATTTTTATTGAGCGTCCATTGCCTTGGAAGCAACGTTCTCAGTTGTGACCAAATTTTTTTTTAAAGACGATTGCCTCCACTTTCATAATTTTTTTTGCCGTCTATTCACCCCCCTCTAGCCGGTCCAACCCGATCCAACACCTTATGCATCCTCTATAGGGTCTATCATGTACGCCATGCTTTGTACTCGTCCAGATGTCTCGTATGCTTTAAGCATGACGAGCAGGTATCAGTCAGATTCAGGTGAAAGTCACTGGACAGCTGTCAAGAATATTCTTAAGTACTTACGAAGGTCGAAAGAATATTTCTTGATATTTGGAGGTAATGAGGAGCTAGCTGTAAAAGGTTATAGTGACACAAGCTTCCAAACAGAGAGGGATGATTTCAGATCACAGTCGGGGTATGTATTTTGCCTGAATGTTGGCGCTGTGAGCTAGAAGAGTTTGAAGTAGGACATAGTCGCAGATTCTACAACAGAGGCCGAGTATATTGCCGCGTCTGAGGCGGCAAAAGAGGATGTTTGGATCCGGAAGTTCATTACAGAACTTGGTGTGGTTCCTAGCATAGTAGACCCGATAGACCTCTATTGTGACAACAATGGGGCTATTGCACAGGTTAAGGAACCTCGCTCTCATCAGCGGACCAAACATATACTACGACGCTTCCATCTCATTCAAGAGATCATCGATAGAGGAGATGTGAGGATATGCAGAGTACACACTGATTCTAACATCGCAGATCCTTTGACCAAGGCTTTGGCACAAAAGAAGCATGATGGTCATACTAGGTCACTGGGTATTAGATATTACAATGATTGACACTAGTGCTAGTGGGAGATTGTTAGTAGGAGCCCTAGAGCCAATTATATGATGATTGACTGGGGACTTTTTGTATCATATTCAATCATTAATAAAGGCATGTTTGGTTATTATACTTACTATATTTTGTGCCAAATAACTAAGTATAATAATGTCCTTGTGTAGTAGGTTCTTATCTACATTATATCGATTGGTTGAATCGATAGTGAGATAATGTAGAGAACACTACATTAAATTATTCCTAGTCAAGCATTAATATTCAGGGACAATATTAATGCATGGAGACTAGCATGTAGGTCAATTGATGACTTGAGCTCACAAGTCATGGATATGTGATATCAAGTTGACACATGTGTATACATTAGAGAATGTGTACTGAATTGACCCGCCATGAGAAAGTTTCATAGATTGTCATATGAGTGTCATAAACTTTCTCATGTGACTATTAGTATGAATAGTCTTTAGACCTAAAGTCACTACAGTGTTGAGGCAATTTGTGGTCCGGAGTGACCAAGTGTTTTGATGTTTGGGCAAAGGGTTTAAGTTAGGTTTACCCTTGTTATCTCATATGTGTATGTTGAGTGTGCAAGTTGTATAGGTTACACATATGGACTTGACTGGACGGCCTTGGTACGGTGAAGGGTGGTATGGAGGCAAGCTGGAGGCTTGCGTGCGCATCCGAGGGACCTTGGAGAGCAGGGACGATGAGCTGATGGGCGCGGACTTTGAGGCATGCGTGAAGGATGGTATGGAGGCAAGCTGGAGGCTTGCATGCATCCGAGGGACAGGAGCCGAAGATGAAGAGGGCGCGAAGGCAATAGTCGAGGCTGCAGATGAGGAGTCAGTCGAGTCGTGAGGATACGAGTGATGTGTGATTGTACTCGGGAAATCCTAGGGTTTGAGTGCGGAGTGAAATGTACTCAAGAAGGGTAACCTTAGGTGGGTGAGTAGACCAATCGACTAGTCTGGGGGCAGTCGACTGAGGGAACTCACAGAAGGGTTTTGGCCAGGGACCAGTCGACTGCCCTTTGGGCAATCAACTGGTAGGTGGCTGGTGAGTTTGCTGAGAATTCGAACGTTGGGGTGCAACGGTCGAATTTCAGTGGCACCAGTCGACTGCCCTTGGGGCAGTCGACTGGTGGCGAGGGTTTTAGCCCGAGTCCTATTTAAAGAGGACTTTGTGGTGGCTGAGATTCGGGACGAATCGTGTCTTGGTTAAAGGCAAGATAGTAGTCTTTGTGCTCAGAGCTTTGTTTGGTGTTGTGGCGAGGTTTCTCCACCCACAAGGAGCGACGAGGAATAGCCGGAGGTTATCCGAGGTTTGATCCACCGACGGATTCTTGGATTAGTCACCCGTCCGGGGTGGATACCAAGTAAATCTTCATGTTAGCATTGGTTAGTGTTGTTTATTTTGTTTATTATTATTTCCGCTGTCCAAACTAACTGTGTAGGAAGAAAGGGGTTCGAAAATCGCTATTCACCCCCCTCTAGCGGGCACGGTTGATCCTACAGTTGGTATCAGAGCGAAGGACCGCTCTTGATTGGACTAACCGCCGAGGGAGCACATGCTAGAGGAAGAAAGAAAATTGAAGACAAACTTGGGGAAGACATCTACACTCCACCGCCCTACGATTATCAAGATTTTGACTTTTGGAGGGCGAGGATCGAAACTTGGTTTGGAATGGAGTGGGAACTAAGAATTGTGCTTGAAGAGCCATATGAGACTCTAAAGGATAAGCACGGGAAAATGCTAGGCCTAGATATTGGAGTCAAAAGCAACAAGAACAAGCAAGGGCGAATGAAAAAGTAATAGGTATATTAATTGATATTGTGCCTAACAAAATTTTGAGTTGTGTAGGGGCATACAAAAATGCATGTGAATTCTGGAACAAATTGAAAGAATATCATGAAAGTCCTATACAAGTTCAAGAGTCTAAGGAGAAAGGTCAAATGAGTCAAGGAGAAGAAGAAGAAAAGGAAGTATCTACATCTTCAAGTGAGGGAGAGAGTGAAAGATCATCAACCTCCTCAAGAGAAGAAGAGGAGGTATCGATTTCAAGAATTGAGGGGGAGGAGAGACCCTCAAATATACCGGATCAAGAGGAGGCATCCACATTATCAAAGGTTGAAGAAGAAGCTCCAACCTCCACCAAAGCAAGAGCCAAGGACCATATAACATGCTTTGGGTGCAATGAAAAGGGGTACTACAAGGGCAAGTGCCCGAAAGGTACAAAGGAGGTAAAATCTACACTCATTTCAAGTTCTTTTAAATCTAACATGAGTTGTAGGAATGGAGGAGCCCAAGAAAAGAAAAAGGAAATCCATTGCTTCACATGTGGAGAGCTAGGGCACTACCACACCAAGTGCCCTCGAAAAGGAGAATTAAAGAAAATGGAGCATCTGAAAAGATGGGAGAAGGAGGAAAAGAAGAAGCAAAGATCACAACAAGGAGGGACTACAAGGGTAAGGGAGGTACTTCCTAACCCTAGGTTAAAAAGTAGTTCAATTTCAAGTTCTTCCTTGCATATTAAGAATCATGTTAATTACCCATCCATGCATGCTAAAATTAATGAAAATTGTTTACTAGTGCACAATTTTGATTTTAGATATAATGATAGGACTAGGGTTAACAAGGTAGATCATAACTCTAGGAAAAGCATGCATCATGAGCCCAAGACCTCTAGACCTAAGGATCATGGCACTAATCCCAAGAAGGGAAGGAATGTGCCTAGAAAGGAGGGTAGATCTAGGAATGTTCAAAGTGGACCTATGGACTCTAAGGTTAAAGGTCTAGAAAGGGAAAATCAAACCTTGAGGGCAAGACTTGATAAATTGGAAAAAGCCCTAGAAAGATTCAAGGTTGGATCTAAGGGTCTCGATATGGTGTTCGGGAGTTTAAAACCCAACTATGATAGATCTGGTTTGGGTTACCGATCTAGAGTCTCCAAGGCCAACAAAAAGAAATATGCTGGGAAGACATATGATCATGGCAAGAAGGATAAGTCCAAGGATGGCAAGGAGGTGTCATCCAAAGGTAAAAAGATTGACTTAACAAAGGACAAAGTGTCCACGGTTAAGAAGGTCAATTTTGTAGGCCAAGAGTCATCGATGGCACACCGGTGTGGCCTAGTATGGATTGAGTCACCTAGGGAGGTGGCTAGGGCTCAGAGCTCAAGGGGGAGCTCTAGGAGCCTTTGAGGTTCATGGTAAATGGATTTCAAAAGATTCTCTCCTAGGAAATTAGGTGAAATGTGTCATAAAGGGTCGAAAAACTTGAGTAAGTCTTAATCCTATGTTTTGACACATCAAAAGGGAATTTAGGGAGAAAAATATGGAAATACAGTTATATTGGGAACAATTAGGTTTTAATGTATGAATACCACATAATTCAATGATAGAAATGAATTGTGATCAAGTATAAGAAGATACATTGTGGAGAAGTCACAATTAGGACTTTTGGGATATGCTAAAGTGGTACACTTTAGGAGAAGTTGGATTTCGTGCCACTCGTGGGATATGGAGTACATTTATTTGGAAACATAATTTTTCCAAGTAGATATAGACTTCACAAATCTCCCTACAAAATTTCAGATTTTTCGGAGTTTTGTGGAATTAACTAGGCATTACTGAAATTGGGCTGAAAAACCTGAAATTCAGGTATCAGTCGACTGCCCTGGGGCCAGTCAACTGGTCTCATCCCAGAAACATTCTGTGAGTTTTGGGAGTCGACTGCTCCAGGGGCAGTCGACTGATCCAGTAGGGCTAGAGAGAAAAGGTATTTTGGATGATAAGATATGACCTTAAAGTTAAATCCTTGATTATACTCGTTAAATAAAGCCTTGCCTCATGATTTAATGGTGATTATATAAAATGAGGCTATGTGAATATCATGGAATTTAAAGAAAATTTATGAGGGCTTTAAATTCAATAAATGGATAAAGAAATGAATTGAGGACAATTTCATGTGTCGAATTATGATGGTTAGCTTTGGCAAATACATGGAATTAGGGATACATTTGCAAATTGATACGAAATGTCAATCTTTTGAGGAAATTAGGAATTGTACCAAATGTCAAGCACACTTAACATTTTCATGAAATCATATTTTTCTAGGATAGGGTATATCCTAGCAAGTGTGCTTGCAAACCCTTAGAGTGTTTAAGGTTGTGTTGAGTTCTATTTGGCACTAGGGATAAGGTTGCTTGGGGGCAATTCTTTAATGGTGGCCAAGGGAGAAGAACTAGGTTGTTAGGTTGGGTAGAACCTAACTTGGTGTTAGGGTGTTAAGTTGGGTAGAACTTCACCTAAGTAAAATAAAAATTGGGAGAAGACATAGGTTAAGGGGGAGGTTGCCTCCTTGTTTGCCTTGATTTTCATAGAAAATTTTTTGGGTTTTGTGTCAAACTTGGGAATGGTGATAGATACATTGTGGAATGTATTTTTCCCAAGTAGGTATGGGTACTACAAAGTTCTCCATGAAATTTGGGAATTTTTGGAGAATTGTGGAATTTCTGGCTCATTTTTGAATTTGGCCAGAAAAGTCTGATATTCATAATATCAGTCGACTGCCCTGGGGGCAGTCGACTGCCCAGGGCTGATGTATGTATCAGCAGTTGGTTTGGTGTCGAATGGTGTAAAACAAGTGTATGGGGGGTTAGTATACTATGTTTAGGACCATTAGGGATTGAAAGAACCGATAATTGGGATATTATTGGGGTCTTTTTTATGTTAGACAAAGGGGGAGAAGTTTGGGTTTAAGTTGGGAAACCAAACTTACCATTGCAAGAATCCCTAGGTATAGGGGGAGCTAACTCCATTCGTGACGTAAGGGGAACCTTGGCGAGGTTCTTAAAAAGCCTTTGTAAGTCCAATGTAGGGGGAGCTTGGGAGAAGCTTTAAAAAACCCGATTTTGGTGTGAAAAGTCCTAGCTTGGAGGGCTAGGTGTGAAAATTCCTAATATGGAGGGTTAGGTGTAGGATGCCTTGGGATAGGATCCATGTATGCATTGCATATGCATTGTTTTTGTTATTGACTACTATTTTGCTTTCCCTAACTTAAACGTATTGCCAAACATCAAAAAGGGGGAGATTGTTGAGGCAATCTGTGGTCCGGAGTGACCAAGTGTTTTGATGTTTGGGCAAAGGGTTTAAGTTAGGTTTACCCTTGTTATCTCATATGTGTATGTTGAGTGTGCAAGTTGTATAGGTTACACATATGGACTTGACTGGACAACCTCGGTACGGTGAAGGGTGGCATGGAGGCAAGCTGGAGGCTTGCGTATGCATCCGAGGGACCTTGGAGAGCAGGGACGATGAGCTGATGGGCGCAGACTTCGAGGCATGCGTGAAGGATGGCATGGAGGCAAGCTGGAGGCTTATGTACATCCGAGGGATGGGAGCCGAAGATGAAGAGGGCGCGAAGGCAATAGTCGAGGCTGCAGATGAGGAGTCAGTCGAGTCATGAGGATACGAGTGTTGTGTGATTGTACTCGGGAAATCCTAGGGTTTGAGTGCGGAGTGAAATGTACTCAGGAAGGGTAACCTTAGGTGGGTGAGTAGACCAGTCGACTGGCCTGGGGGCAGTCGACTGGTGGCGAGGGTTTCAGCCTGAGTCCTATTTAAAGAGGACTTCATGGTGGCTGAGATTTTGGACAAATCGTGTCTTGGTTAAATACAAGATAGTAGTCTTTGTGCTCAGAGCTTTGTTTGGTGTTGTGGCGAGGTTTCTCCACCCACAAGGAGCGACGAGGAATAGCCGGAGGTTATTCGGGGTTTGATCCACCGACGGATTCTTGGATTAGTCACCCGTCCGGGGTGGATACCAAGTAAATCTTCGTGTTAGCATTGGTTAGTGTTGTTTATTTTGTTTATTATTATTTCCACTGTGCAAACTAACCGTGTAGGAAGAAAGGGGTTCGAAAATCGCTATTCACCCCCTCTAGCGGACACGGTCGATCCTACAGATGAGTCTAGATCCAAGACGACAAAAATCAAGGTGGAGATTCCCAACGAGGAATCGAAAGGTAAAATTGTAAATTCAAAATTTAATAGTCATATAATGTGTTATAAATGCAAGGAGAGAGGGCACTACAAAAACCAGTGTCCTACTCATAAGCGTCGTTCTTCACCACCTACGACAAAGGAACCAGTTCAAGGAGCGCGAAAGGACAAGAGTTACATCCGGTGCTTCAAGTGCCAAAAGTTTGGGCATCACAAAGATAAATGCATAAAAGGAAGTCCCAACGACACAGAACAACCAACCGAGAGAGGTAAATTTACCTTATATGAAAATCCATTATTTACATTAAATACTAATATCTTACACACTTGGTCAAATTTAAACATGGACACATACTCAAGTAACTTAATTAAATCATGTAGATTAATTAAGATAAATTTCAGAATATTAAGACAAGAAAATGAGACTCTGAAAATTAAAGTTGACATGCTAGAAAAACTAATTTATAATCTTGCTGACTTTGAAAATCTAGAATTTTTCTCCAATTATGATGTTACTTAGATGATCTTTTCTTGAATTATTGCTTGATGCTTGTTTATTTAATTTACGCAATTTTATTTTAGACTTAGGGAATGGTTAGTTAAGGACAAGACTTACTTGAAACTTTAACAACATAGTATTAGGAGGAGGTGAGATGATAGTACGTTAGGGAAGCCTGTCTAAAGAGTCAAGTAGGGTAAGGTGTACCCTATTTGGTCTGTTTAGTCCGGTAGAACTAGCCGAAGCTACCTCTCCAAATCCAAAGCTAGTTAGACCAGAGTTTCTCAAAAAGGAATTTAAAAATGAACTTTCGGTAAATGACTTTGTCTAGGAAAGGATTCTTGATCCAATATGGCTACGACCAAAGAAGGCCTCTGTGCCTCACCAAGACCTGGAAGCTGATTATTGAAACTCACTTTTAAATTACTATTTGATAAACTCAAATCTAACACAGGTTTTAATTAAATCTTAGATTTAACATTAAATCAAAGATAAAAATAATATATCTCATAAAACAGATAAGGTAACCTGTTTTGTCACTTAGAATTGAGTAAGATGTCTAGGACCTAATAATTTAGTCCAACTTAAACTAACCAGATTAAATCAACTCTTAATATACAACATTTTTTAAAATTAAAGTTTCAATCAATTTTTTTCTTAAGATTTTTCAAAATTAAAATTTCAATTAATTATTTTTACTTAATATTTTTCATAATTAAAATTTCAATTAACTTTTTTTTTAAAATTCACCACATATTTTTTTAACTTTTTCAAATTTAACTGTGTCAACTTTGAAAAATCCTAAAGGTTTCAAAATAACTCATCAAACTAAGTCTTGAATCTAATTAGATTAGAACCTAGGACTTGATTGAATCAAATATTGATTGGTCAAATCTGGTCAACTCGGGTTCCCGAGACCCTCACGGGCGCCCCAAGCCTTTACCGGCATACGAGGCAGTCGACCTTGCCAAATCTGAGCATTCTGATCTCAGGCGCTCGAGGCAGTCTCGGGCGCCTCAAAGCCTATCACGGGCACCCTGGTGACCTTACGGGCGCCCAGAAACACCATTATAAGCCTATGCTCTCAACTTCATTCTCCACACCTCAACGATTTCCTCTCATCCTCTCCTCACTCCTAAGGCGCCCTAAAGATGCTCAATCACCTCTATCTTCATAATGCTGCCCTGGCATGACTTAACTATGTCTTTACATTTGATTTTACAATTTAATTTCAGTCAATAATGTTAGTTTTTCTATTTACTTAGTAAGTGCCGAGTTACCCAAACCGACCCCGGGGCCGAGCCCAGTCCGGACCCTAGATTTTCGACCTTAGCTTTATTTAATAAGTTCGCACACACAATGTATAAACCTATTAAGACCAACTATTTAAATAGAAGTTTCTTTAACCAATCTTGCCCTTTAGAAATAGATGTTATAAACTTCTACCAGTTAAACCAGCTACTGTTTTGCACCAGTCCTATCAACACAACCCTGTGTGCAGAATTTTACAATAATTTGGTGAAAATTGGTGACTTTTACTACTCTACCACTCTCCAAACCATTCCACTCACCATCACGCCTACCCTTTTCAACCGTTTTCTTGGACTACGACCCTCTCAGTCAACATTCTGTTGCTATCCTCCGATGGATCTTCCCTTCGCTCCTCCATATTCACACATCACCCTTGATATACTCTATTCTTACTTTTTCGGAGAGGAGAGGGACCCGACGGTACAGAGATTTCAGTCTGTCAATCTGCACATTCAGGACTACACTCTTTACAGAGTCCTGATCCGCTGCATTCTTCCTTTGACCTCATGAGATGTAGCGGTTATGCGACCCTTCCACACCTTCCTACTATACGAGATGATCCACCACCTGGACATAGACATTGGTGTACACATGTTCCAGACGATCATCTACGCTTCTAGTGTATCCACCCATTCTAGAGTACGAACACACTACTGTCACGCTCTCCCTTCCCTCCTTCATCACCATGGTCGCGACATCTCTGTTGGAGAGGTCATCACTATGACCGAATTTGATGAGATAGGGTCTAGGAATTTTTCGTTAGCAGCCATAGACATCTCGCCCACCGGGGTTATGTCGTGGAGACGACGAAGTGCTCGACGTCGGGTCGACTTGGACGACGATGTGCACATTGACGTAGTCGATCTCGCCACCGAGATTGAGGAACAGCTGCGAGAGTCTCCACCACCACCACCCTCTCTGACTACGGATCAGCGACTTTCTCGAATAGAGATGGAGGTCCATAGTCTTCGAGAGGAGATGGAGGCTCATCACGTCGAGTACATGGACACCCTGCAGGCCTGACACGATGTAGACCAAGCCCGACACGATGAGATTATGTCAATGTTTTGGTCATGGCAGCGCGACCCATTTTGGCCTCCTAGCCCATCTTCTTAGTCCAGAGTTGTATTCCTGATGATCTGATTTTCCCTACTTTGTAGGGCTGACTTGTTGACTTACATTATGCACTTGACATGGTTACTTCTATGCACCTGATTTATTTATCTGCTTCATATTTGACTTATGTTTTAGGGTTGTGCTTAGTAGAATAGGACTATTAATATTTGTGTTCTCAAAATGTTTTCAAAACTAGTATTCAATATCTTTCAAAAAATTATTTTTTTTAATTTTAAAAATTCTTTTCCGACTTAGATTTTTTTTTTTTGAAAAATTACCCCCTTTAAAACTAGGGTTTTCTACGTAATGGACTTAGCCTAGACTTTAACCCTAGAATTGCATGCTCCTATAAATCTAGAAGCCAGCATCTCACAAGCACATTAGGACACTTTAATTGATAACCTAGACTAGGTTGAGATAATTAGGTCTATGCCTTGACTCAAGATGCTTTAAGTCAGTGCATCTAGAGTTGTTGGGGTGATAATTACATTTGAATTGCGATCAAGCAAAGTGTTCAAGCTTAGAAAATCTAACATGATCAGATCACTTAATTGACTAAACCTAGTGAAAGCTGCTGTTATATAACAGTTAGTAAGTAACTAACTGGGTTAGACAGGACCCAAACGAGTTTAATTTAGTTGGTTTGATCTTTTTTGTTGCTTGGACTCACTAGAATTGGTTCAATATGTGTTTAGAATTTTTGCAAAATAAACTGGCTCTGATTCGCAATTGTTTTTCAATAAGTATGGTTTTTGATATATGGCAAAGGGAGAGAGTAAAAAAAAAGAGTGAAAAAAATAATTTTTTTGAAAAAGTAAAGTTAAAATTTCAAGTGCAAATTTTTCTCGCAAAAATATTTTAAGTGCAAATTTTTTTTGCAAAAGTCTTAAAGTACTTTTAAAATATTTTTAAAAGTGCACAATATTCTTTTAAGGACAAAATATTTTTCTAAGTATAAAATATTTTTTCTAAGTGCAAAATGTTTTTAAGCACAATATTTTTAAAGGGCAAAATCATTGTAAGTGTGAAAATATTTTGAGTACAAAAAGTGCAAAGTTTTTTAAGTACAACTTTTTGTCGAAATGTTAAAATTCTATTTTTAGAAAAAGTTATTAATCATTCCAAAATGGTGTCTTAACTTTTTCAAATTTCAAAAGTCTAGAAAAATATACTTGGTCAAAATTTGGTGATCTTGATTTCACAAAAAGACTTTAACTTGTTTTTCCTCAAAAAGGGTGTTGGGTTCGGAGGTATGGCTTGGCGGTTTCCAAGACAACCACGGGGTCGTACCTGAGACCTTTCTATGTCTACGGATTAAAAATTTAATCCGAATAGAGACCTGTCTCCCTAACGACCGTCTCATCGTCGTGTTAATTAATCCAAGTCACAACTTAGCCAAAACTGAAGTTTAGGCATTGTAACTTTCCAGATTAATTAACCGCGAAAAAGACGACAAATGGATCGCTGATTTTTGTGTTTGTATTCGGGGTCCATGACATAAATTAATTGTCAAATTAATTAACGAATAATTAATATACGATAATTAATTATCTACATGCAATGTTAAACAATAATCAAAGCAATTAACATGACAAAAGTAAAACGGAGCTCGGGAGAGTTATACCTCACCGTTTACCTTGCAGTCTTCTACCTTATGTCCCTCCCCTTCTGAACATCATGTGGGTGATGATCTACCATGACGTGGAGTCACCAAGGCACGACAAAATCACCTTCTTCAATGCTCTTCCTCTTTGGTAGCAAAAACCCTAGCTACGATTTCGGCCAACCTCGTTCTCACCTCTCTTCCTCTCACCGCTGGCCACCTCAAGCTCTAAGGTCCAGCCGGCCAAGAAGCAGCACCGAGAGGCAGCTAGGAATATGAAGAAAGGGAAGAAGAAGCTGAGCAAGCTCCTTCTTCTTCCCAAAGACCAACCGGAAACCCTAGTTTCCTCTCCCTCACCGCTGGAGCCAAACAAAGAACCAAGCCCCTGTTTTCCGGCCACCAGATTCCTCTCCTCCTTGCTCCTTGCTTGCGCACGCAGAGGAGGAGACAGTGACGGGGAAAGGAGAAGAGATCAGATAGGAGGAAGAAAGAAAAGCCAAGCTTTTCTTCCTTCTTCACCGCCGGCGCCGCAAGTGGAAGAAGTCCGTCACCGGCAGCCCTCCTCCCGATCCCCTGCTCCATGTCAAGAACCAAGGTGCTCCTCCCTCCCTTGCCGGTGCATCCCTGAGGTCCTGTAATCCTGCTACTTTCTTTGCCCCAGAATGCTTATTCTTCTTCTTTCTTTTCGGTTTGGAAGTAGATACTTCTTGTGCAACGAAAGTCTGTGAACTCTGAAGAGAAAATGTCTCTATCGCCTCGAGTTTTGTCAGATGTTCTGTCCACGAATATGAATGCTTGTCCATATTGTAGCTTAGGAGAAACTTCTCAAAACTCACTGGTAGAGATTGGAGGATGAGATCGACCTGGGTTTCCCCATTGATCTGTGCTCCAAGGATTTCCATCTCCTTCAGCCAAGCCAACATTTTGAGGACATGTTCCCTTACGGGCATAGCCTCAACCAAGATGGTTGTAGTCAAGTTCTTCATTACCTCATTACCTTCTGCCTAGCGGCTCGATTACTTTGACCGAAGAGTTCATCGAGTTTGGATGTTTTATCACTGGTAATGGAAGAAGCCTGATTTTGATGACCTTTAGTCGTCTCGTCTGCTTCTAACCATTTCCTAAAATATTCAAACTTCTCTTCATTATTAATCTCGCTAAGCTTTTCGGTACAGAACTCGGCAAGATCACACTTGGGTTCCTCGGCAGTAGAGACAAAGTTCATATTTAATTCCCAATCCTTATCATTATTAGGGGCATTTATTTGGGTTTCTCTTTGAATTAGGTCAAGTGGGTCTAGATGCATTTCAAAGCACCAGAGAATCACAACAATCACACACTTTAGTTTTTGAAAATAAATTGACTCCTCAAAACAAATAAATTTTCAAAAACAACCAACACCTCAAAACATCGAGAATTTCGCATGCCACGATGGTGTGGACGTATACGAATTCTATATTTGTGAGAGGATGTTTTACTCATTAATTTTACTATCTTGTCATCCTAACTTTTTGACAAGTAAAATTAATAGTTGGTCCTCTTCGACCCTACAAATAATAGCAGTGACTCCGATGGGGAGGATACTATTATTTGTATCTAAGTGTTTACCATTACACGACACTAAGAAAAATTATTTCCGGTTATGTATCTTCTGATGGGGAAGTACACACGCTCTTCAATAATTTCCTATAGTCTTTTCTGACCTAGTGATCCGCAGAACAAGCCCATTCGATGGGGAGGAAGGCACTCAGAGCCGATGCGCAGATGTGTTCGCATCACATATCAGATTATAATGGAGGCCATGAGACCCTTAGGGTCCGTCTTCCAATTAGTTATTTACGTTTGAGGTTTTTCACATGCACACATACAACAAGCACATAAACCAATATAATAGTGCAATGAAAAAATCCTAGATTTTTTCAACTATTATGGCCTTGGTCTCCAATGCGCCTCCAGTCGTTTCGTCACCTCGTTTACTCCATCATTTCCACGTGCAAGCCACCATGAAGGAGTCCCCGAGCTGAGATGACAATCTTATCTTTATACATCCATAAATCCTATATACTCCACAAAGGAGTGTACATGTAATCTAGATCAAAAGTAAATAAAGCTTTGGCTAAACAAATGCCATATTTAATTACAAAAATTAAATAACTTATCTAGCCTCGTCAACCCTGAGGATTCAATTAATATACATCACATACATAACCACAATCAATCACATACATAACCATAATTTGTCATAATAGTTGGAATCTAGTGCCTGCAACACAAAGTTAACCTACTCACATCCAAAAATTATCCAGCAAAAATAATGTACATGATAATGTGCAGAAAAATAACCGAATCTTAAACACGCAAAACCGGAAACCATGCTCTGATACCAATTGTAGGGTTTGGAGGTATGGCTTGGCAGTTTCCAAGACAACCACGGGGTCGTACCTGAGAGACCTCTCTATGTCTACGAATTAAAAATTTAATCCAAATAGAGGCCCGTCTCCCTAACAACCGTCTCATCGTTGTGTTAATTAATCCAAGTCACAACTTAGCCAAAACCGAAGTTTAGGCATTGTAACTTCCCGGATAAATTAACCGCGGAAAAGACAACAAATGGATCGCCGGTTTTTGTGTTTGTATTTTGGGTCCATGACATAAAATAATTATCAAATTAATTAACAAATAATTAATATACGATAATTAATTATCTACATGCAATGATAAACAATAATCAAAGCAATTAACATGACAAAATTAAAACGGAGCTCGGGAGAGTTATACCTCGCCATTTACTTCGCAGTCTTCTACCTTATGACCCTCCCCTCCTGGACGTCATGTGGGCGATGATCTACCAAGACGCGGAGTCACCAAGGCACGCCAAAATCACCTTCATCAATCCTCTTCCTCTTTGGTAGGAAAAACCCTAGCTAAGGTTTCAACCAACCTCCTTCTCACCTCTCCTCCTCTGACCGCCGTCCACCTCATGCTCTATGGTCCGGCCGGCCAAGAAGCATCACCGAGAGGCAGCTAGGAAGATGAAGAAAGGGAAGAAGAAGCTGAGCAAGCTCCTTCTTCTTCTCAAAGACCCACCGG
The DNA here is from genome assembly GCA_024364735.1 of Boesenbergia rotunda. Classification (NCBI taxonomy): domain Eukaryota; kingdom Viridiplantae; phylum Streptophyta; class Magnoliopsida; order Zingiberales; family Zingiberaceae; genus Boesenbergia; species Boesenbergia rotunda. The sequence continues at coordinate 93,090 of JAGFNQ010006650.1, forward strand.
AAACCCTAATTTCCTCTCCCTCACCGCCGGCGCCAAACAAAGAACCAAGCCCCTGTTTTTCGGCCACCGGATTCCTCTCCTCCTTGCTCCTTGCTTGCGTACGCAGAGGAGGAGACAGTGACGGGGGAAGGAGAAGAGATCAGATAGGAGGCTTCATCACCGGCGCCACAAGTGGATGAAGCCCGCCGCCGGCAACCCTCCTCCTGCTCCCTGCTCCATGCCGAGCACCAAGGTGCTCCTCCCTCCCTTGCTGGTGCTTCACACCCAAAAGATGGATGAAGGATGAGGAGAAGGCTCCTCTTCTTCCTCCTCCTTCTCGTCGATGCAAAAGAGACCTAGGAGAGAGAATAGAAGAAAAGAGGGTTTTTTTTGGTGATTAATTGAATTAATTCTAATTAATTTATTAAGCCTTGTATCATGACTCTTACGGGGTATTTATAGGGCTAAGAAAGGGATCATGAGGAGGAGTTGGTTCTTGACCCGCTAATGGATCCAAACCCGATCCATTAATGGTGATCCATTCCATTAAAGGATCCCATTGAACTTCCTCACCAACCCCCATATTTTCATATGGGCTCCACCTATTATGAGTCGTTCATCTCCCCGTGTTTAAGATATTGAATGCCCAACAATTAATTTAATTTACTGATAATTAAATTAATTATCCTCTTGATCCTTGATTAGTACCACTCAACATTTTCCTCATGTCTGATCATAGTCCACTTGCATGATTTGACATGATGATCCTTTTGAGCTCGCCAATAGTCTTTTCCGACCCAGTGATCCGCAGAACAAGTCCATTCGATGGGGAGGAAGGCACTCAGAGCGGGCTGTAGACTTGTTCGCATCACTTATCGGATTGTAATGGAAGCCATGGGCCCCTTAGGGCCCCTCTCCCACTTAGTAATTTATGTCAAGGAATTTTACTACCACAACCACACAACCAAGCACATAACCAATATATGAAAAATATAGAAAATCCTAGATTTTCCAACTTTCATGGCCTTTGGTCTCTAATGCGCCTCCAGTCGTGTCGTCACTTCGTCTGCTCCTCCCTTTTTTCTACGCAAGCTACCTTGAGGGATCTCTGAGCCGAAATGACTAGCTAATTATTTATATCATCGATCCTATACTTCATGAAGGAGTGTACATGGAAACTAGATGGAAAGTAAAATAAATAGCTCGGCTAAACACGTGCCGTATTTAATTACAAAAATTAAATACCTAGCCTCGTCAACCCCGAGGATTAATTAATTTACAATAATTTGCACAACCATCACACACATCCATTATTTGGCCATGATAAGTTGGAATCTAGTGCCTGCAACCTAAATTTGCCTACGCACATCCACATATCATGCAGCAAAATAAAATGTATGAAAATGTAAAAAATTAACAAATCCTTAAACATACAAAGCCGAAAACCTCAGCTTTGATACCAATTGTTGGTAGTGGCTTGGCGGGTTTCCTAAGCGAATACTTGGTCGATCTGAGAGTGCTCTCCATGTCTACAGATTAAAAATTAATCCGAATGGAGACCTATCTCCCTACGACCATCTCGTACTGTATCAAACGATCCAAATTATAACTCGGGCAATTACAAAATCGGCCTTGTAATTTGCTTGACTGTTCGACCGCGAAAAAGGCAACGAGTTGATTGCCGGCTTTTGTGTTTATGGTCGAGGTTCAGTTAGTGAATTATTGGCTATGATACAAAATCAAAATAATAAACTAACTAACATGAAATGACAAGGCAAACAAAACCTGACACATAATTAAACAAGGAGCTTGGGATACCTTCCCGATCACCTCGCGGCCTTCTACCTTATGTCTCTCCCTTCCCGGACGTCATGTGGGCGACGGTCTACCGAGAACCGAGATCACCAAGGCTACCAATCAATCTCTCCTTCTTCCCTTACACTTGCGCCACGAGAAAAACCCTAAGATAAAGGGTTGCCGCCGGCCACCTTAGGAATGAAGGCAATAATGGAGAAGAGGAGAAGAGGCTTTTCTTCACCACGCAATCCCTAACCGACCTCCTCATGATCTTCCTATCTCATGGCTCCAAGCACACAAGGAAGAACAATCCTTCCTTCTCCTCCTCAAGCTTGCGGCGCCAAGCAATCAAGGAGATGGAGTTCTCCTCTACCCACGCGCACTCCTTCTTCCTTCTCGCCGCACTCCACAAAGGAGGAAAGGGTCCTCCTTGTCTACTGATCGCCAGCCTCTATGATGGAGGAAGGAGAAGATGAGAAGGAGAGAAAGAAGACACTTCTTCCTCTTCCTTCTATTGCCGCGCGTGAGCCCTAGGAGAGAGAGGGATTGGTGAGAAGAGAAAATAGGATTGGATGATTAATTCATTAGCCATGGTTTCTTGATCTCATAGGGTATTTATAGGGCTAAGGTAGGGACCAAGAGGAGGAGTTGGATCTTGGCCCACCAATGGATCTAAACCCGATCCATTAATTAAGATCCATTCCACTAAAGGATCTTAATTAAACATCCTCACCAACCCCATATTTTCATATGGGCTCCACATATTACGAGTCATCCATCCCACCTTGTTTAAGATCTCGAATGCCCGTTAATTAATTTAAATTACTGACAATTCAAATTAATTAACTTCTCGATCCTTGACTAGTACTACTCAACCTTATCATCATACCGGATCAAATCCACCTGCAGGGTTTAGCATGATGAACATTTTGAGCTCATCAAGGGGGCATCATCAACCTGACTCACCAGGACACGGATTCCGTCAATAATCAACAGCACATCATATTATTAATATTATCTCCCAACTTACCGGGCCTATCGATCTAACAGAATAGGTTTTGCCTATTGGTAAATCAAAGAAATAATAATTAATAATATATGCTCGTTATTATATCGGGATTAAGGGATCGTACTCCATAATAAAATCTGAGGTCCAATCCAATTATCGAGTCAGTACAAATTGGATAACCTCGGGTTTCGGTCCTGCTCAATGTACTCAAAGCACACTAGTGTAATTCTATGGTCAAGACCAACCACACTAATTACACTACAACCATTCCAATGGTTTGTCCAATACCATCTCGGTTGTGAGCCTTTACTTATACATGGCAAAGGACTGATAACATGATCTTCCGTGTAACACCATACACCATGTTATCTACAATGCGTAGTAAAGGACTTCATGCATGTACTAATATAAACAGGCATCAAGTGTAGTTGTGATTCTCTTTTCAAAATGAAGATGTTCATATAAAGAAGTCATGTCTTTCAGTATACACATCTTACACAAAGTTCCAACCTAGTTTTGAAATCATACATTTTCCAAACTCATGGTATATCAATAAACACAGAAATGTTTTTAAACTGTTTAAAATGTCCAACTATGATCTTTGGGCAAGATGTTCATTAATTAAACATTTACTTTCCCCATAGTTGGTCTATTTTTAATAATGTGATACATCTAATAACCCATCAATATGCCATAAGCATAAGTGAATCATTTGTATCATCCTAAAGGATCATGCACCACCTTCCTATTGTATTACTCCAATACCAACTCTACACTTCTACAAAACACATACCAAGCCGTCTTCTTAGAGATGTAAACTCCGCTTCGGGAAGAGGTTTGGTAAATATGTCGGCAAGGTTAGATTTTGATTCAACATAATGTAATTATTCTATATCACCCCTTGTCACATGATCCCTAATGAAGTGATGCTTCACTTCAATATTTTTTGTTCTAGAATAGTGCACCGGATTCTTAGTCAAATCAATAGTACTTACATTGTCACATAAAATCTTGACCTTGGAATAATGAAGTTCATAATCTTCTAAGGTATGCATGATCTAAAGTAATTGAGACACACAACCACCCATTGCTACATATTCGGCCTCGGTTGTTGATAAGGATGGTTGTTTTCTACTACTCCAACTAACTAAAGATGACCCAATAAATTGACATCCTCCACTAGTACTCTTCCTATCTAATTTGCACCCCGCATAATCCAAGTCAGTGTACCCAAGGAGTTCAATGTTGGGAGTTCTAGGATACCAAAGCCCAACATTAGGAGTACCCTTTATATATCTTTAGATCCTTTTGACTATTACTAGGTGAGACTTTTTGGCACATGATTGATACCTTGCACACATACCTACCATGAATAATATATCCGGTCTACTAGTGGTTAGGTATAACAAGCTACTAATCATGCTCCTATATTATTTTGGGTCTACTATGTTAGGGCAATCAACCCAAGTATGATCTGGAGGATCATGGGTTTTGATGTGTGTGTCAATATGAGTATGCTAGGGTTTGTTGTTGGACTAATATGTGTATAAGAGTGTGCAGGTATGCAGGTACACATAGAATTGGTTGGATGTCTTCACGTGAAGGGTGGCATGGAGGTAGGCTGTTGGCTTGTGTGCGCATCCGAGGGACCATGGACAAAGCAGGTACGATGAGCCGAGGGAAGCAGACTTCGAGGCGTACATGAAGGATAACATGGAGGCAAGCCATGGGCTTGTGTGCGTATCCAAGGGACGAGAGCCAAAGTCGAAGAGGGCTTGAAGGCGACAGATCGAGGTTGCTGGAGCAGAGACGATAAGCTGAGGGATGCGGACTTCGAGGCATGCGTGAAGGGTGGCATGGAGGAAAGCCGAGGGCTTGCGTGCGCATCTGAGGGACGGGAGCCGAAGAAGAAGAGGGCGTGAAGGCAACAGATCGAGACTGCTGATTAAAGAGTCAATCAGGTCGTGAGGGTCCTAGTGTGAGTGTTTGCACTTGGAACTAAGCCGGGAGGGTTTGAGTGCAGAGAGAAATATACTTGGGAAGGGTAACCCTAGGCTTAGGGAAGGACCAGTCGATTGTCCTATGGGTAGTTGACTGATATGGTCAGAATTAGAAAGGTCAGTCGACTGCCCCAGGGGCAATCAACTGGTAATGGTCATATTTTAGCTCGAGCTCTATCTAAGAGAGCTTGTTTCAAGCTGTTTATCTTCGCGAAACCTGCTGGGATAAAGTGGGTTAGTAGCCTAGATTGCTCAGATAGTGTCCTGGAGTTGTGGTGAGGTTTCTCCACCCACAAGGAGCTACGAGATCTAGCCGGAGGTGCTCCGGGGAATCATCCACCGATGAATTAGGGATCGGCCACCTTACGGGCAGCCTGGAGTAGGAGCATCATCTCCGAACCACGTACATCGGTGTGTTTCTTCCTTGCTTTAGTTTAGTTGTATTTTGTATATTCCGCTTGCGCACTAACGGTTGTAGGAAGAAAATCGAAGAAACGTTATTCAGCCCCCCTACTAGCTTGCTTGTCGCGATCTAACATACTACCTTTCCTTCAAGGTCACTATCCATTTTGACATTTGTTCTCATAGGGGTAGATACTACCTTAGCATTTTCTAACCCAAATTTCTTTATATTTCCCTAGCATATTTGGTTTGATAAACATGAGTCCCTTCATTTATTTGTTTGACTTATAATCCTAAAAAGAAAGTTAATTCTCCCACAAGATTCATTTAAAACTCATTTTCCATACATTTAATAAACTCATGAAGAAATTCACTATTTGTTGGCCCAAAAATAATTCATTAACATGAACTTGGGCCACAAAGATGTCCTTATCCTTAGATTTTAGGAATAAAATTGGATCAATTGTTCCTCTCCTAAAACCCTTGGATACTAAAAATGATGAAAGTCTTTCACACCAAGCCCGGGGAGCTTGTTTCAATCCATACAAGGCTTTTCTTAGTTTGTAGACATGACTAGGGTAGTTTGGGATTTGAAATCTGGGTGGTTGCTCTACATATACCTCTTCCTTAATGACCCCATCATCGACTTCACATCTATTTGATGAAGTGTGAAACCCATGTGAGCGGCATATGCTAATAAAATTCTAATAGACTCTAATCTAGCTACGGGGGCATATGTCTCATCATAGTCAAGACCCTCAACTTGATTAAATCCCCTTGCTACCAACTTAGCCTTGTTTCTAGTAATTTTTCCTTGGTCATCTAACTTGTTCCTGAAGACCCATCTCGTGGTGACAATCGTACAATCATTGAGTCTAGGAACTAACTCTCATACTTCACTCCTTTCAAATTGATTTAATTCCTCTTGCATGGCTAGAACCCAATCCACATCACCTAAAGCTTCATCAATAGATTTTGGCTCAAGTTGGGTAATTAAAGCAATTTGACTAGTATGCTCCCTAAAGTAAAACCTAGTCCTTACTCCTTGGGTAACATCTCCAATTATTTGGTCAATGGGATGATCTTGATGATGACTTAAAGTTGTAGTTGTTAGTGATATGAGAGAAGTGTCCTAAGACAATCGCCTTATGATGTAAACATTTATATTAATAAATGATAATTCACTATTTGAGTATACATGTTTTGTGTATTTGATTGAGATCTTAAACTCATCTACTGAATGTCCGCAATACAACTCACAGCATAAGAGAATTTGTGATGGGATCACAACTAGTGATTATCTCTAATGCGCAATTGTGAAGTATTGAAATTATCCCTAGTCGATGAATTGATAAAAACGGACACTATCAATTCTGTTGAGACTAGCATGGGTTATTCTCTAATCAGCTGATTTTCACTGGCTAGTGACATTGGGATGTCCGGAGATAAACATGGATGCTAGTTAAGGGAACTAGTTCATTGGAGTGACTAGCTGTAAAACTTCATATGGTTATCTATAAAGATATGTCAATGAAGTTCTTACTGCAGCTTAAGTGCGATGTTCCTTTGACTTGCGGTGTTCAAGTCATCTTGGTCATGGAAACTTATACTTTAACATCTTAAGCAAACATCTCCAAGGAGGTTTGGACCCAGGATGATTGGGTATAAGCCGAAGTGCCCGAAGATGTTTGAACAGCCTACAAAGGATTCACCACTCCTTGCGAGGAGATGTATACCCAGGCCTATCGTCGGATTGTTACTCAAAACCTCTGGCCAGAGTATATCATGTTTAGAGTGCGAGTCTCTTACATGAGAGTAATTAGAAATCCAAAGGACGAGAAAGACACTACTTGGGCTAGGTGTGACGTAGTCAGCCTAGTGGGGACTGACATCATAGACCGTGTCCTGAACCAAGTGGGTATAAGGTGGTGAAGGGAATGGGGCACGATTCATTAGAGCTGCTGAAGGGTTTCAGAGTAATTTCTTCTGAGGTCAAACCGTTGATCTTTCGATTAATTGGGGATCATGATATACTACTAGGTGCCACTCATGATCGTTCTATAATTAATGGGTTAATTATAGACGGCCAACATAAATCGAAAGCCTATTTAGTCACACGCACTACGAGTAATCCGAGGGATTTAAAACGAGTTGAAAATTGGATTTTCCGATCAAGAGAAATAAGTCGAATCTGAGTTAATCAGAGGCGCAATGGAAGCTAAAAATGGCTAAGTCTTTTGAAGGCTATTTGGGCGAATTAAATGAATTTAATTCGCGTTGGTTCGACTCGGTTTGGGCCGGCCAAAGAGGGTGCCAACCCTCCTTGGTTGGCCGGCCATTAAAAGGGAGAAAAACCAATTTAATTGGTTTAATTAATAAAATGAATCTAGTGCGATTTATTTTATAAATTATGGATAAATAAATTTGAATAAAGAAATTTATATAAATAAATTTGTAGAAATTTATTCTTTTATGGAAGTTAAAATAATCCATGAATTGGTTTATTTTAATTTTATAAAATCAATTATGAATTGATTTTTTTCCATAATAAGAAGGTTAATAAATTCCTTATAAAATTTATTCCATAATTTAAAGAGAAGAAGAATTTGTTTTATTAGTTATAATAAGACTCGGCTTAAACGGAACAATTAATAAGATAAATTTCTTATAACTAATTCCGTTAATTCCGTTAAGAGGGAGACTTAGCAAAGGGGTTGCTACTATATAAAGGAACCAAAGGCAAACCCTTATTACGCATTACTAATTGAGATTAGTAACTTCCAATCTCCTCTCCTCTTCTCTCTCTCCCTCTCGGTGTGCGGCGCCGAACAAGAAAGGCAGCAGTTCTTCTCCACGTAGTGCGGCGCCAAACAACACGTTTGTTCTTCTCCGGGCTATGCATGCAGCGTGGCTTCTCCATGCAAGTCATGGACTTGTTTTGCATGCTTCAAGCGGTTGAGTGCAACGGAACGGGAGCATGCATGGGTTGTGCATGCAAACGGGATTCATCATGCATGGGCAGTGAATTCAACCGTGGCTTCTCCATGCAAGTCATGGACTTGTTTTGCATGCTTCAAGCGGTTGGAGAAAATTGTTGCTTCAAGCAGTGAATTCAACCTCTTGGTGGTTAGTTTCCTATTTTCTCTCTTGTTGTCCTAGTTGTGCCTTTGGAGAATCTAGTAGTTCTCGTCGGCACAAAACTCGTGACTTTGCGAAGTCATCCCGAAGAGAACTCGGCGTGGACGCGAATAGAGGTGGAGCTTCCAAGGGACGCTACGGTTGGATCTCGTCCCTTACTTCAAGTTACGAAAGGTACTTAGTAAATTAGTTTACTTTTCCTCAAAGTTTTATTTTATGATTATGTCAACACACCATAAGGTTGCATGCTAGATACGTGGTTAAAATAATTTAGGAAATTATTTTATGCTAATTCTTCCGCTGCACGTAAAAATTTAAAATTTTACGAACCCGTATCCTTGTCGACATGCACCCGGTCCCAACAGTAGTGGTTATGGGCTCACTTACTCCATGACTATCATCCTCCAATGCCCTTCCTTCTCCCCCTTGATCAATGCCCCCTAAATGTAAGTCTTGAATTTCTTGGGTAAGGGGTTGACTTTCTTCTATGTCCTTATCAATAGAGGATTTCCTAGGGTAAGTGCTAGTAGACTCATCAAAATCCACATTGGATGACTCCTCAATTACCTTAGTCCTTTTATTATACACTCTGTATCCCCTACTCATGGATGAATATCCAACCAAGATTCCCTCATCCACCTTAGATTCAAATTTTCTCAAATCATCTTTTGTGTTCAAAATGTAAACCTTACACCCAAAAACCCTAAAATAGTGAATTTGTAGAATTCTCCCATTCCACAACTCAAAAGGTGGTTTTCCTAAAAACCTATGAATTAAGACCCGGTTTTGAATGTAGTAAGCGGTATTTACCGCTTCCGCCAATAAATAACTAGGTAGAGAATAGGCATTAAGCATGATCCTAGCAGCTTGTTGTAAAGCTCTATTCTTTCTTTCTACCATACCATTTTGGTGAGGGGTTCTTGGACATGAAAATTCATGTTTGTACCCATTTTCTAAACAAAAGTGTGAGAAGTTTGAATTTTCAAACTCTCCACCATGGTCACTCCTAATTCGGTTGATCTTGAGGTGTTTCTCATTTTCAACCCTTTTACTAAATTCTACAAATATCTCTAAAGTGTCATCCTTATGTTTCATAAAATACACCCAAGTATATCTAGAAAAATCATCTACGATTACCAAACAATATTTACTTCCTACTATTGAAGGTGTACTATGACAATCAAATAAATCCAAATGTAACAATTCCAAAGGTAAAGAAGTGCTAGTTAATGTTTTACCTTTGTGTGATGACTTAGATTGCTTACCCTCTTGGCATGCATCACACATCTTATTTTTTTTCATACTTGATCATTGGGAGTCCCTTCACCAACTCCATCTTGGCCACCCTTGCTATATTCTTCATATTTATGTGACCAAGCCGCCGATGCCACAACCATCCTTCTTCTTCTTTGGATATGAAACACTTAGAAGAGATCTTAGAAGCATAAGAAAGATTAAGATAATAAATGTTTGCTTCTCTATACCCTTCTAACATGATATTCTCGGAGTCATTTTGTCTAATTAAGCATTTTCTTGCATGAAACTCAACCCTATACCCGGCATCATAAAGTTGACTCACACTAAGCAAATTAAACTCCATATTCTTAATTAAAAGTACTTTATGAATTGTGATTGTAGGAGATACCTCAATGGTGCTCCTACCTATTATTTTGAGTTTCCCACTATTTCCGAAAGATACCGTTCCTTCTCTTAGATAGCTAATGGTGGAGAATTTACTTACATCTCCGGTCATATGCCTTGAACACCCGCTATCCACTATCCACATTTTTGAGGCTTCCTTCACCTTCACCTAAACAACATGGAAAACACAAGCTTTTGGTACCCAAATGCTAGATTTGTAAACATCATTTAAGTATTTCTATGGTACCCATGCCTTCTTTATATTTCCCCTAATACCTTGCTTCTTAGGGGCATCCTTTCTACCCATAAGTGAAACAAATGCCACCTCCTTGGTTTTGGGTCTATAACCTATCTCGGTCTTGTTATACACGGCTCTTTGACTATTGATGATCGTGTCAAGGTTTCTAGAGCCAACTTGAAATTTTCCAAGAGCCTTGGTGAGGTCTTTTACCTTTTCCCTTAGCTCCCTATTTTCCTTTTCTAAACATGAATCATTTGAAACGGAAGAGGAAACATGCACATTGTTCTTAAGTTTCATGGATTCTAATTTTAGCATGCAAACTTCAGTTTTCAACTCCTTAACCTTTTTCCTACCCTTAGCCAAATCATCATTAGTGCTAGTAATTATTTTAACAAGAGTAGAAGTGGGTAAGTTATATACCTCACTTACCGACACATCCGATTCCGATGATGAGCCTTCACCTTCAATTGAACTCCCTTGTTCATCATCACTTGACTCCGTTTCATCTTCGGATGACTCCAAGTTGTCCACTCCCATTAATGTGAAGTGTGACACATGATCTTCTTCTTCCTCCAATGATGATGGATCATCCCAAGTGGCTTTTAGGCTTGTGGCACTCTTTCCTTTTTCCTTTGATTTCTTTTTCTCACCCTTCTTTTTCTCCTTCTTCGTTTCTTCTCTTTTCTTTAATTGTGGGCATTCATTCTTCATATGTCCCTCTTGATGGCAATTGTAGCAAATAATTTCCTTTTCTTTGCTCTTACTCCTTGAACTTTTCCTACCATGAGATTTATTAGAAAAACTTTTGAAAGCTCTTTGCATTTTCCTTACCATGTAGGCTTCTTGGTCGCTATCCATGGAGGCACTAGATTCCTCCGAATCGGATGATGATGAGTAGATGATCTTTTTCTTTTCCTTTTTCATCTTCCTTTCCTTTTCTACAACAAAAGTTACACCTTTCTCTTTAGTAGAAATGTTAGCTTGTTCATGCAATTCAAATTCACAAAATTGATCATCTAATTTTACCATAGAAAGGTCCCTATAAACTTTATAGGAATCGACCATTGATGCCCACAATGTAGTCCTAGGGAAAGATTGGAGTGCATACCTTACAAGATCTCTATTTTCAACCTTTTCCCCTATGACATGGAGTTCATTGATAATCTCCTTGACTCTTCCATGTAGTTGACTTACGGTTTCATTGGCCTTCATTGTGAGCAATTAGAGTTATGCCACCAAGAGATCCTTCTTGGCCCTTCTTGACTCATTTGACCCTTCATTGAGCTCAATGAGCTTCTCCCAAAGCTCCTTCGCGGTCTTGAACGGTCCCACCTTGTTCAATTACTCTTTTGAGAGCCCGCATTGGAGAGTCGTTGTAGCCTTCGCATTGGCTTGTGCCTTCTTCATCATCTCCTTTGTCCAATTTTCATCGGAAGCAGCTCTCCTATTTCATTTACGGGTGCATCGAAACCATCTACAATACTACACCAATTTTCAATTGTTTATGAGATAATACTCCATCCTACCTTTCCAATATGCGAAATCATTGTCGTCGAAGAAAGGTGGCCTCGCGGTGCTATAACCCTCTTGAAACGCTATTTTTGATGCTCTGGTCGATGGTGAGTTCTTCCGAAACGAACCGGCTTTGATACTACTTGTTAGATCGTGGTGCCCAACTAGAGAGGGGGGGGGTGAATAGTTGCATTCGATTATCTCTACAAAAATTGTTAGCCAAACACAAACAAAACAATAAACATGATAAGAACAATGCTAACACCTTTGTTTACTTGGTATCCACCTTAGAGAGGTGACTAATCCAAGGATCCACATGCACGCACAAGCTCCACTATGAAAATCTCCTTTAAGGTGGAGAAAACCTTCACAAGGTTGCCCTCTTCCTCTTTACAAGATGGAAATAAGAATGAGAGGAAGAGCTGGAGACTTTAAGCACAAACAAGACAATGGTACCCTCAAGAACTGTACCTTTGACCTGCTCAAAAGGCCGCCTTTAAATAGAGTAAAGGACAGCTCCAAAAACCATCCAGCCCGATACCAGTCGACTGCCCCTGGGGCAGTCGACTGGTCCCACCGAAGTGGCTAACCAACGGCTAGCTTTTCGGGGTTACCAGTCGACTAGTCCTGGATCAATCGACTGATGTCTCGGGAAGTTCTGGCAGTCGACTGATTTACACCAGACGACTGCCCAGCTTACAAAAGCACCCTTCCTCACTCCAAAGACCCTCCTTCACATGTGACTTCAAGTTCACTCCCTTGGCTTGCCCCTTGAAGTCCTCTTCCACCAGCTATCGTCCCTCGGATGCGCACGCAAGCCCTCGGCTTGCCTCCATGCCATCCTTCACATGTGCCCTTTGAAGTCCACTTCCCGGCTTGCCCTTGGAGTCCTCTTCCCTTAACTCTCGTCCCTCGGATATGTCCTCCATGTGTGACTCACCAAGTCCTGCAAGACTCATTCACACATATCAAAAACAATATAACACCCTAACTTTAACCATATTGACATACACACATCAAAACCATGATCTTCCCGATCATCATGGGCCAATTTCCCCAACAACTGACACATTTGTGTACATGGCATGTATTGTTTCAAAGTTGGTAGAATTAGTAGCATACCATCACAGTTAGTAGAGGATCGATACATCCTATTTCATAGAGATTTTGATTATGGATCACTTGTACTTGGTTAGATAGCCTAGAAAGTATATTTAGATATATGACCTACGTCGATACAGAAAAGTATAGAGCTAGCTGCTTAACAATTATGAGATACCGCTCTTATTTAGTTGGATAACCAAGAAGGTACCTATGAATTTATGATTTGCACTAATGCAAATCACTTATGAGGCTAGGGCACCTCTGGGTGAAAGACATCGAAGTCGACATTTAGAAAATAAGGAATCACTTGTTGATTATCTAGTATTATTTCAGAGAGATAGCATCTCTCTATTCCCTTTTGTAGAGCTTGTTGTCAGGCGTTCCTGAACCTTAAGTGGAGGAATCAAAATATAGGTGATGGTTAGTTGACTCGTCTAATGTTAATCTATGAAAGATTTTGACTCATAGATTGATTGTACATGATTAGATGACCTCGATGGTATATTGGAATATATGACCCGTAGGGATGCAAAGGATGAGGTGTTCGCTGTTTAACACCTATGAGATCCGACCGTGATTGAATAAAAATTTTAAATGGTGATCTTTGAGTGGTAGAGTGTTGATAGTTAGATATTTCAATTAGATGTTTGGCGATTGTATTTGTCTATCATAACATTGATAATTTTACAACATGATAGTACCTCAAGATAAGCATGGTTATTAGAAGCTAGATTTGTAAGTACATGACAAGTCTATCTCACAAATTGTAACAAACTTCCCATGAGATAAACCTCTTTGGTTGGTATGGTAGAGATATGCCATATTGATCTATTGTGGATGACTTTATCATTGTTCAAAAAGCAATCAAATTTGATTGATATTTGAGGATGAGTTGAGATTGACTAATCTGTGATATGTTGTATTTTGTGGATCTATTGATGGATGTATTATTTATGATGTTATGGTTTGATATTTAGAGAGTGTCATTGATAGGTGACACGTGGGTGATATGTATGGATTTGATGATTTACATGTGGAGATTTGATTATAAAGTTTGGTTCAGTGATCTCATGATTTGAGTATGCCTTATGTGCGATCTTGAAAGATTTAGTTCTTATTTTGGGTGGAGTTGATTCTAGGTCTTGTGTTAGAATACCTTGACTACAAATACAGGATGTGTTTGATCAGCCTCTATGGTTTCTATGTAGCAGAGTAGTCTTAGGTCAGCAGATAGAGTTTTTGTGTGAAGAGAGTGGGACCCGTATTTACATACGGGAATTACTGTATGTATATCAGGACTTAGGATACTCTTTTGGATGGAACGGTGTTAGGAACATTGAGGTACTAGTGTAGGACACTCGGTGTGTTGAATAGTGAAGGCAAACATTAGGTGTCGTAGTAGCAGCGTAGTGAGTCTAAAATCCTCAAAGAGCATCAGAGATTAGCCGATACCGTGAAGGTAAAAATAGAGGTATAGTATGATGGATATTGGAGGGCACATGATTTGATTTGGGTGATCGTCGATCAAATAACCAAATTTTCATAGTTGATATGGACCCGTAGGACGGATCGTTGGATCACCTAGCAGAAACATATTGTAGAGAGATTCCCAACTATATGGTATACTCTGAGTATTGTATTGAATAGAGACCTACGAGACACCTTACGAGTCTGACAGAGTCTCCTGCGAGATATGGGTACATAGCTCCGTTCCAGTACGATTGTTTATCTGTAGACAAATGGATAGCTAGAGTGTACTATACAGACATTGGAGGATCTATTGAGATCATGTGTAATAGACTTTGGTAGCCTTTGGAGTTTACAGTGTGATCCTGTATTTCTACGTGTTACAACCACGAAATGGGTTGAGTGATTTGGACTAAAGAGTATGTTAGCCCCACTACATTAGACCTTTCCGGATTTTGGTAAGGATAGATGAGGTAGTATATTGACATGTCGATATACATGATGTGTTGCCATGTATCTATCTCGCATAGATATGTGTTGCATCCTATTCAACTTTGGAAGGATGTGACGATCTCACTCCAACAGAGACGACCCATGCTAATGTACCTGTGCGGATTCTAGGTCACAAGGAGTGTTAATTATGGTGTAAAACCCTCTGGCTTGTTAAGGACAGACTGTTGAGAATCGTTGACCCAGCTAAAGGGGGTTAATAGATGATCACCCAATAATTGTGGTTGTTCTTTCTACGATGTTAGTGCACAATGGAATATAAAATAAACTAAACTAATAAAAGAAAATCAAGTTGCTAATATGAAACTTTTAATGTGGTTCGGAGATGATGCTCCTACTCCACGGCAGTCCGTAAGGTGGATGATCCCGATCTTTCGGTGGATGAATTCTCAAAAAATTTCCGGCTAGCTCGTGTAGCTCCTTGTGTTAGGATGTATACTAAAAGCTTTGCTTTTTGTATAGACATCTATATTTTGAAAGAGAATCACAATATCACTGTTGCAGATTTATATTAGTATATGCACAACTATCTAATACTCTACACTGTAGATAACATGGTGTGTGGTGTCACACAGAAGATCATGTTATCAGTCCCTTGTAGAGTATAAGTAGAGGCTCACAACCGAGATGGAGTTGGATAAACCATCGCGATGGTTGTAGTGTAATTTGGGGTTGATTTGTCTTAACCATAGAATTACACTAGTGCACATTGTGTGCATTGAGTAGGACCAACATAGAGATGATTCAATTTATACTGACTTTATAATTAGATCAGACCTCAGTATATTATGGAGTACATTCTCTGAATTCCGATATAATAACAGGCACATGTACTTAATAGTTATTTCTTTGGGTTACCAATGGGCGAGATTTATTCTGTTAAATCGATAGACCCGGTAAGTTGAGAAATAATATTATTTACATGGTGAGCCATTGATTATAGATGGAATCCGTGTTCTGGTGAGTCAGGATGATGATGCCCCCTTGATGAGCGCATAAGGTTTGTCATGTTAAATCTTGCAAGTGGATTTGGTCCAATATGATGATAAGGATGAGTGGTACTAATCAAGGAGTTAGATGTTGTTTAATTAAAATTGTTAGTAATTTAAATTAATCAACGGACATGCGATATCTTAAACACGGGGAGAAATTGTATTAATAATAAGTGCATCCCATATGTAAATATGAGGGTTGGTGAGGTATTTCAATGAAGGGCCTTTAGTGGAATGTTTCTTCATTAATGGATCGGGTTTGGATCCATTAGCTGGCCAAGACCCAACTCCTCCTCATGGTCCCTATTGTAACCCTATAAATACCCCATGGAGTCATGAAACCAAGGAACCAATTGATCCAATTCATCCAAGAAAACCCTAAGGCTCTCTCTCTTCTCTCCATCACCTTCTCTCTCCTAGGGCAACCGGCGGAAGAAGAGGAGTTCTCCTCTTCCAATCCCTTCTCTTCTCTTGATTGGTGGCGTAAGGAAGAAGTGGACTTTCTCTTCACTTCCTCAACCGGTGCATTCTTCAGAAGGAGAAGAAGGGATGGCCGGCGGCAAGGGTGAGAGAGAGGCAGTGCATGACGCCGGCGAAAGGAAGGAGGAGAAGAGTGCTTGGCCGGTTAGGGTTGGTGAAGGAGGCTTCATTGTCATCCTCTTCCTCTTCTTTCTATCGTTCACCTCTTGGCCGGCGCATCCTTTGAGCATGGAGAAGAGTCGGCATCTTGAGGTGGAGGTGGTATGGCCGGTGTCAACTCCCTAGTGGCTAGGGTTTAATCCGGCGCAAGGAAGAGGAAAGGAGAAGAGAGCTTGCAGTCTTCATCATCTTATTCATCTTCCTCTCCATCTTCTTCTTGGTTTTCTTGTCGTTGGGGCTTCTTGGAGTCTCCTTGTGTCTGACGGTGCAAGAATAGAGAAGGTGGTGGTGGCCGGCGGTGACCCTTGGAGCTAGGGTTTGATTGGCGTGTGGAAGAAGGAAGAAGAAGGGATTAATTGGAAGGACTTGGTGACTCCGGTTCTTGGTAGATCATCGCCCACACAACGGCTAAGAGGGGAGAGTCATACAATAGAAGATCGCGGGGTAACAGGAGGTATAAAGCTTCTCTTACGACTATTTGTTCTTCCATTATTTCATGTGGTTTTAATTAGTTATCTTGCTCTTAATTATTTGTTAATTAAGTATGATAATTAATTGTCATGGACCTCGATCTTAAACACAAAAATGGGTGATCCACTCGTCATCTTTTCCATGACCAATTGGTTTGGCGAGTTACAAGGCTTAACTATCATGTTTGCCCAAGTTGTAACTCGAACCAATTAGTACGACGATGAGACGATCGTTTGGGAGATAGATCTCCATTCAGATTAAATTTTTAATCCGAAGACATGGAGAGGTCTCTCATAGACATCCCGGTGTTCGCTTAGGAAACTCGCCAGACTATTCCAACACCTTATGGTGGAGAAACTTCACCATAAACTCACCAAGAACACTAAAGCTCAGGAAGACTACTAATAAGCTTTAACCAAGCTTATTTCGTCAATCCTATCCAGCCATGTCGAGTTCTCTTAAATAGAAATTAGTTGCTGAATTAGCCATTACCAGTCGATTAGTGCCAACACCAGTCGACTACTCCACCCAAGTTAGAATGGTACAACCCAACGTTCGAATTCCAGCCAACACCTATCGACTACACAGGAGGATCAGTCGTTTGATCCTTCTGTGACCTCCATCAGTTGACTGCCCAAACCCTAAACCTATGATTTCAACCCCGAGTACAATCACTCTGCACTCATCCTCGCCCAACCAACCTAGCCTTCTAGTCTTCTCCATCAGCATTGCATCCCTCGGATGCCTCTTCATCCTTCACGACTTGCCTTTTAGAGCGTTCTTCACCCTCGGTCTTTGTTGTCGGGTCTTCCTTTTCCAAGATCCCACTTGGACATTCCTTATTATACCTGTATCCTGCATACTCACAATGAATATCAAATACAACAATACACCTAACTTAAACCTTTGCCCAAACATCAAAACTTAGGACACCTAGATTGCTCCAATAATCTTCCCTTTTTTGATATTTGGGAACCCGTTTAAGTTAGGGAAACAATAACAAAGAAAAAATTATCGAACCTAACCTTAGGCTCCCCCTTCACTTATGCTTCCCCTTGAGCTTGGATTTCCTTGCAAAGGTACTTCACTCCCTTTAACAACACATGAGCAACCATTGCACACCCTTCACCTAAGCTCCCCCTTGAGCTTCGATTTCTTGCAAAGGTGTGTTGGTTTCCCAATTACGACTAACACTTCTCCCCTTTGCCATACATCAAAAAGATTTCTAACAATATCCAAATTATTGGATTCTTTATCCTCTAATAATTATAAATATTGTGTAAGATTATACACCTGTTTATAATCATTTGCACACTTTTTGACTGCATAAAATAGTTTCAGCACGTATCAGTCTTAGAGACTGCCATCCATCCAACTTTTATGGTGGAGTCCATCACGCAGCCGCTACGTGACACTCCTCTAACCTACGGTTCCACCTCCTAAAGTAAACACAAAACCCTGAGGAATACTTACGTTTGCCCCTATCCGACTGGAAGTCTGTATCCGTATAACCCATAGGGAATTGGTGTGCCCGGTAAACTAGATTATAATCCTTAGTCCTTTTCAGGTACTAATATAAGCTTTTACCGCAATCCAATTTCTTTGACCTGGGTTACTCTGATATCTGCTAACCAGGCCCACGACCAAGCATATATCCGGTCTCGGTTTTAGCATACATGGGCTTCCTATAGCCGATGCTAAAGGAACCGCCATTACCTGCTCTATCTCCTTTGATAATATAAATATATCTCCTTAGATAGAGTAGCTCCACAGCTGAAAAGTACAAAACCTTACTTGGAGGATTCCATGCTAAAACGAGTTAAGATACTGTCTCTATATGAAGCTTGGGATAAGCACAACATCCTTCTCTGGTGATCCCTTCGAACTTCGATCGCCAAGGATGTGTCCTACTTCTTCCTTAGTCCTTCATATCAATTGTCTCGACGACCATACACTTACGACTGATAATACTTAGTTATTATTGTCAACTAAGAAAATATTATCTACGTATAGTACAAGAACACTACTACGTTTCCGTCACATTTCTTACATACATAAATCTCATCCGTCCATTGAACAAATCCATATGACTGGATTATGTCTTCAAAGTGGATGTTCCGTGTCATAGGTCCAAGGATCTTGATTCATGGTCACCAGGGACCAAGTCCAAATACTCTCCCAAGAACATGAATCCTTCTGGTTGACTAACAACCCTTCTACTACGATGAGGTACCACCTGTGTATCTTCTGTGACACGTGGTGCAGTGACTTGTGGTGCATCCTCTTGTACAGTTGGTACTAAGGTCAGAACATCCCCTCTTAATTCTTCAAGAACTAGTCTACACATAGACTTATGGTTCATCACATAGTCTTCTTCTAAGAATCTAGTATTCATCCCAACGATTACCCTCTGATCCTTAGGACTATAGAACAACCTTTCGTTCCTCTAGTATAGCCTACGAACAAGCGCACGAGATTCCAATCATATCAGTATCCCCTCTCAGCACATATGCTGAGCTATCCCATGTCCGAATATGTCTTAGACTAGGCTTTCGCTCAGTCCACACTTCTATGGGTAGAAGGTACTGACCTAGATCAAATCAAGTATATACGCTGCCGTTTCCAGAGCATATCCCCAGAACGAATCTGGCAACTCGGAGCAGCTCATCATTGTCCTAACCATCTCCATAAGAGCCCTTTTCCTTCACTCAGGTGCACCGGTCTGTTGGGGCGTACCGGGTGCAGTCAATTGGGATTGACTCCCTACCTCTGATAAGTATGTCCTAAATTCATCCAAGAGATACCCATCATTATGATCCGATCGTAGTGTATTGATACCTTTACCTTGATGTTTCTCCACAACCGTCTTGAATTCATTGAACCAATCAAAGATTCAGACTTGCAGCCATCAAGTAAATGTATCCCTAACTTTGAATATTCGTCTTACGAAGTATTCAAAGCTATCACTTTTCTGGATAGGCATAGGACCACACAAATTAGAATGAACCGATTCTAACATAACTTTGGTTCTATACCCCTTGGCCTTGAAAGGCCTCTTGGTCGTATTACCTTCCAAGTAAGATTCAAAAGATGGGAAGTCTCCCACCACCAATGAACCCAAGGGCCCATCGGCTATCGACCTTTGAATCCTACTAAGGTTAATAAGACCAAGCCATAGATGCTAATGGTATGTTTGGTTCATCTCAAAAGGAACCTTTCTCTTATTTTGATTAGATAATGAGCTATTAGCTACTATTTGCATCATGGGAGACTTTGGTTTTAATTGCTCAAATTGCTTATCCATGTTCCTAAACAGATAATCTTTCTATTCCACTTAACAAAAAGCAATAGAATATCCATTGTTTCAGAAACTGAACCAGAGTTCTTTCTAAACATAGGTACATAAAAGCAATTTCAAAACCAAAACATTATCTTCTAAAGACAAATAAATAACTCCCACTGCAATAGTCACCACCTCCGTTGCATATCCCATGTAGACGGTAATCTTTTCTTTAGCTAGTCGTTGGGCTTCCTGAAATCCCTACAAGAATTGCAGACATGTTTAGTGGCATCCATATCTACCCACTAGGTACCGGTAGATAACTCCGCTAAACATGTTACAACGACAAAAGAAAAAGATATACCTATCTCTTGACGATGGGGACAGTTCGCCTTCCAATGTCCAGTCTACTGGCTCGTGAAGCACTTGCCGTTCGGCTTCATCACACCAGCCTGAGGTTCTTGTGATTCTGCTGCCTTCTTGCACTCACCTTGTTTCTACTTCTGTGCTGAAATTCTTCTTCTTCCTGCCTTTCGGCACAGAAGTAGAAATCTTCTGAGTGACTAAGGCATGCGAACTGTAATGCCCGTCTTTTTTTTTCCACACCTTACGGTGAGGCGAGAGACGGAGTTACGCTAACATATATCTTGGTCATGAAGACTTACACTTTGACATCTTAAGCAAGCATCTCCAAGGAGGTGTGAACCCAGGATGATTGGGTATAAGCCGAAGTGCCCGAAGATGTTTGAACAGCGTACAAAGGATTCACCACTCCTTGCGAGGAGATGTATACCTAAGGCCTATCGTCGGATTGTTACTCGAAGCCTCTGGCCAGAGCATCACATGTTCAGAGTATGAATCTCTCAGAAACATGAGAGTAATTAGAATCCGTTGGACGAGAAAGACACTACTTGGGCTAGGTGTGACGTAGTCAGCCTAGTGGGGTCTGACACACATAGACCGTTTCCTGAACCAAGTGGGTATAAGATGGTGAAGGGAATGGGGCACGATTCATTATAGCTGCTGAAGGGTTTTAGAATTATTTCTGAGGTCAACCGTTGATCTTTCGATTAATTGGGGATCATGATGTACTACTAGGTGCCACTCATGATCGTTCTACAATTGGTTAATTATAGACGGCTAACATAAATTGAAAGCCTATTTAGTCACACGCACAATGAGTAATCCGAGGGATTTAAAACGAGTTGAAAATTGGATTTTTCGATCAAGAGAGATAAGTCGAATCTGAATTTTTCAGAGACGCATCAGAAGCATAAAATGGCTAAGTCTTTTGAAGACTTATTGGACGAATTAAATGAGTTTAATTCGTATGGTATAGGCTTGGGTTTGGCCGGCCAAAGAGGGTCCCCACCCCCTTTGCATGGCCGGCCACATTAAAAGGGGAGAACCAAATTGTTTGGTTCAAATTATAAAATAAACCGAGCGTGGTTTGTTTTATAAAATTATGGATAATATATATATAAATTTTTATAAACCGAAGTTTGGTTTATTATTTTCATGGAAATTAAAATAAACTTTGAATAGTTTATTTTATTTTATAAAATCAATTATGAATTGATTTTTCCATGATAAGAAAAATTTATATAATAAATTTCTTGTGAAAATTTATTCCATAATAAAAGGGGAGACATGGTTGTTTTTATTATAAATTAAATTATGATAAAAACTTGGCATGATGGAATAATTCATAGAAAAATTTATATGATAAATTTCTTGTGAAAATTTATTCCATAAAAAAAAGGAGACTTGGCGATTGAGAGACTACTATATAAAGGAACCAAGGCAAGGCTTGGAGATTAATCTAAGAGATCTAGAAATAAGCCCTCTCTCTCTCCTTCTCTCCCTCTCCCTCCTCTAGTGCCGCCGGCTCTAAAAGGAGGACCCCTTTGTTGCCGTGAGCTTCATCCACCAAGCAGCTGCCGAAGAAGAAGAAGAAGCGGGCGTAACTCCTTCCTTCCTCCCGGAATCTTGATTCCGTTCTTCGTTTGGTGGTTAGTCTTCCCATCTCTCTCTTGGTATTCTTGTCGTGCCTTTGGAGAATCTAGTAGTTCTTGTCGGCACGAAACTCGTGGCTTTGCGAAGTCATCCCGAAGAAAACTCGGCGTGGATGCGAATAGAGGCGGAGCTTCCAAGGGACGCTTACGGTTGGATCTCGTCCCTTCCTTCGAGTTACACGAGGTATTAAGTAAATTAGTTTACTTTCTGCAAAATTTTAATATATGATCATGTCTACACAATATAAGGTTGCATGCTTAGATGTGTGGTTAAATAATTTGGAAAATTATTTATGCTAAATCTTCCGCTGCACGTAATAAATTTTAAAATTACGAACTCGCATCCATGTCAACATGCACCCGGTCCCAACAGTGGTATCAGAGCCGGTTAGTGTTCGACATAATCATATAATTGTTTTGCGGAAAACTTTGTCATAATCTCAATTTTGAAAAATTTTCCAATTATGGAAACTTTCCAATTATGATAAATTTTAGATTTAGGAATATCAAAGTTTGGAAATCCTCATGAAATTTCGCAAACTTTTGAAATATCCTAGTTTCTGAAATTTTATGATAATTGTGAAAACTTTCCATTTTTGGAAACTTTCCAATTTTGGAAATTTTCTATTTTGGAAATTTCTCAATTTTGGAAATATGTAAGTTTTCTTTGTACCAGAAACTTACAATTATTCTGAAAACCTATTATGGAAAGCTCGCAATTTTGGGCACTTTCTTTCAAGAAAGTCTAGACAAATTTATGGAACATTAATTGACAATTAAATTCGTATTGGGTTTTAAATTATTAACAAAATTCTTTACTTTGGGGAGTGCTTCGGGGAGCCACCCAATTAAAGTTAGTTGTTGTAATTTAATTTCCTATTTTGAATAAGAATTGTCAAGTTTAATTTGGCTACACTTCGGGGAGCGGGCCAAATTATATTTACGACAAATTTCTTTTCCTTGGGTATCTGAGCCTCGGGGAGCCACCCAAAGAAAATAATTTGTTGTAATTAATTAGTCCATAAATAAAATATGTGATCAGATCTTGGAAAATTTTGAGGTGATTCTCAAACAATAATTTCCTTATTTGATTTCTTACTTATTGTTGTCTCCAAAATTAATTAGGAAAATTGTTTCCTATAGAGTTTATTTCCTTAAATAAGATTTTCATGAAAATAATATGTGGTTGAATTAAGGGAATCTGTCTCTTAATTTAATAAGATTTGATTTAGAGAAATCAAAGTCTTAAACATATTATTTCCGAAATTGATTATGACAATTTAGGAAATTATTTCCCAAAACAATTCCTTAAATAAAGTATGAAATTAGAATTAGGAAATCCGGTTCCTAATTCAATTAATAAGACTTGATAAATTAAGTCACATACATACTTTATTAAGGAAATCGTTAGAACATGACATAATTATATGTCATGAATGTGCTTAAAAGAAAAGGATGAGACCCAAAACCCCTTACAAAATATTAAGGCCAACACCTTCCATTAATATGGTTAGAACCGGAGTTTTGTTTCTCGTTTGGGTTGATGGACACATCCATGCCCGGCTTGAACCTCGACATGTTCAAACCATGGAATTAGTTTATGATTAATATAGTTGGAGTCAGAGGTCAATCCTTAGTTTTGGTTGTTGGACACATCCAAGCCTGATTAAACGGTTGAATGAGCTCCAACCATATTAAAACTATTTCTTGATTAATGGGTCAGCCTTAAGCTTGGAGCATCGATTTGTTGTGCCACAGCCAAGGTCGATGTAAAGAGAGGTGTAGTTGGGTGCTATGTATATTGTTGCATACTTGTTAATGAGTTAACAACCCAATGATTTATGCAAACATTCAATTAGTTGATAGCATAATGTGATAGTTTCATATATGTAATATGTAATCGGTATAATTACCTACCTTCATAGCTAAGAATAACTTGATGGCCCCAGCCATGGTTGTTCTTATCTATGGATGGATATCAACCTATTTGGAGATGTTCCTACGATCTCCCGAATTGATAAAAAGGGTTATTCAATTCGAAAAATAAATAGTATTTAATCAATGTATGTTATGCATTCTTTATCATTCTTCTCACATAAGCTCAATTTGTATTTCTAGGATAATCACTTGATCATGTCTTCTCTGAATTTACGTTCCATTTTGGACACCAATAAGTTAACTAAGACCAAAAAGATTGAAAAGGCACCAAAAGGCACTTGCCATCACTGCGGCAAGGAGGGCCACTGGTGAAGAAACTGCAAGGTTTATCTTGAGTCCTTGAAGAAGAAGGCATCCGATGCCCCATCCTCTTCAGGTATCTTTGTTATTGAATGTCACTCTATTTCCTCGGACACCTGGGTACTTGATACTGGGTGTAGCTCACATATATGTAATGACATACAGGGGCTAAGGAATAGAAGAAGACTCGTCAAGGGAGAAGCGAATTTGCGAGTTGGAAATGGAGCAAAGATTGCTTGTAACGACCCGGAAAATTCTCTTAATATTTTCTTAAAATATTGAGCATGTCTAAATAATTTTCCGAGGGACCTAGAAATATTAATACAAAATGTGGTCTAGAAATCCATATTTTCTCATTTAAATTGAGAAAACAAAGTACTAATGGGCCTTATATGGGCTTTTTAGTACCATAATTATTGGAGAATTTTAGGTAAAAATTAATATAAATATAAAGGGATTTTAATGAGAAATATTAACATAATTATGGGAGAATTCTTAGAGGATTTTCGGAATTTTGGGAAAAATCATAGAAAATAAAAGGAAAAAAATAAAATAAAAATAAGGTGCATGGACCAAGGATTGAACCTTGGACCTCTTGTACAACCATGCATGCTCTAACCAACTCACCTAGCAAGGGAATGTTATGAGGGAATGAAGTGGAAATTGGTTAAGGCTTAGAAGAAGATGAAGGGTCATGAAGAGACTCTTCATTTACCTCCTTAATGGGTTATAAAGAGGGGGGTTTGGGAGTTACCTTCTTCCTTCCATCAATTGCATTTCCTCTCCTCCTCCCTCCTCATTCTAGTTGAACACCACAAGGGTGGTTCTCCCTTGGAAAAGCTCCACAAGAAGGTCTCATCACCAAGATCTAAAGGTTTTCCAAGGATACAAGGGCAAGGGGGTTCAAGTCTCCAAAGGATTTGCAATTTTCTTCTCTTTTAAGGTTTAAAAATCAAGATCAACCAAGGTAAGACTCCCTCACCTGTGGTATAATAGTTCCTTATGTTTTTAGCATGATATATTGGTTGGTTTTTGGGATTTGATGTTGAAAGAAAGAAAACCAAGAACCCTAGTCCTATGGGTTTCGACCACTAGGATTTTAGGGTCCATGATGATGCTAAAAATCTTCCTAATATTGTCTAATGTACTCTCATGATGTTTAGAGATTAAATATAATTTTTGAGAATTTTTGGGGTACCCTAGGATCCCCTAGGGTTTCGGCCAACTTCAAGAACCCATGGGTAGGGTTGGGTCTAAAACTTCAAGTATGTGTTTTATGTATTATCATGATGTAAGGGAGATGGAGGATGATTTATGTGAATTTTCACATGGCCTAGAGACCCTATAAGTTTCGGCCAAGATTGCTAATAGGGTAAAAAGTTAGGACTTATTTCAAGTAAGGGCCCCAATGGCCCTATGGTAAGGTATGGTTGGTATTTAATGATTGATTGGGGATTTTAATGGAATTTTTCCATGCCCCCATGGCCTTACATGTTTCGGCCAGCCCTAGGAAGGAGGGCTAAAGGTTAGGGTTAACCCTAATCATGGGCCCCAATGGCTTCTTATGGTCTCATAGATGATGTATGGTTGTTCCTTTACCTTATGCTATCTTACATGTTTATGGAATTGATGGAACTCCTCCCTATAGGTTTCGGCCAAGCCATGTATCTAGGGTTTGGGGTGGAGTTAAGGTTCAAAGAATGATGGTTTATGCTTATCATGAAGTATATATATATATATATAGGTCTAAGCATGTGGTAGAACTCATGTTACCTATAACCCTACCTTAAGCACCATGTTTTATGTTTTATGTTATGATTTGGATGCCATGCTTAATAGGGTTTATTATGAATGCCTTATGTATTATGCCATGCTAGGAATATTTATTATGTTATGTATATACTATGTATTATGCCATGCTAGGAATGTTTATTATGTTTATGTTTATGCCATGTAGCATGTCATGCTTAGAATGTTTATTATGTTTATGTTTATGCCATGTAGCATGCCATGCTTAGAATGTTTACTATGTTTACGTTTATGCCATGTCTCATGCCATGATAGGAATGTTCACTTATGTTTATGTTCATGCCATGTCAAGTATATGATAAGTGATTCAAGTTGTTATGTTCTAAGTAGAGCACCAAGTATGTTAATGTTTCATGTGCTCATTATGAAATGACGAATGGTTTTGTGAGTAGAAAAGAGTCTTACTAAGCTTGTGTGCTTATAGTCTTATTTCCTTATACCGCAGATCATTCAAGGGGACAATGAGGAAGCAGCAGGAGGGCAAGAACGCATGTGTGTGGTAGTGACTTGGCCCAGGAAATCATATGTTTATCGGTTATGCTAGAACTTTACTTTGGGCACTTATAAGCTTGAATGCTTGAATAATGACTTATGGAACTCTATGATGTGATGTTAGGTATGACATGATATGATGTTTAAGTAAGAAGTCAATATGCCGAGTTTCCATGTCATTATGTTAAGAATGGTAGTAGGGCATGTACGAGTAAAGTTAAAGTTATTCCGCTGCCTTATGATGTCTGCATGCCCTAAGTATGTTAACGTAACGCCGCTTATGGAAAAAAAAGCGGGCGTTACATTGCTGCTGTTGCCATCGGAACATATTTGCTAAAGATCCCTACTGGACTTGTCTTAGAATTGGATAATTGATATTTTGTTCCTTCGTTAATAAAGAACATTGTATCTATTTCATGCTTGAATGAAAAGGGTTATCATTTAACTTTTAGTAACAATTGCTGTTACATAACTTTAAATGGTGTTCTTTATGGGACCGGAACTTTATGCAATGGTATCTACACGTTAGATTTATCCGGTGACGTTTTCAATATCGAAGTTAGCAACAAACGTGCTCGAATAGATAATCAAATAGACTCCTATATGTGGCATTGTCGTCTTGGCCATGTAAGTAAGAAACGCATGACCAAATTACACCGATGTGGAATTTTGGAATCATTTGAACCCGATTCATTTGATACATGCGAATCATGCTTAAAAGGCAAGATGGCCAAATTACCCTTTTCCGGAAAAGGTAAACCAGTGGGAGAATTGCTTGGTCTAATACATACTGATGTATGTGGACCAATGTCAACTCTTGCACAAGAAGGCTATAGCTACTTCATTACCTTTATCGATGATCACTCACGATTCGGGTATGTGTTCTTGATGAAACACAAATCTGAAGCTTTTGAGAAATTCAAAGAGTTCAGAAATGAAGTAGAGAAATAGCTTGACAAAAGTATTAAGATACTTCGATCCGATCTCGATCCGATCGGGGTGGTGAATACTTAAGTCAAGAGTTTCAAGATTATCTTAGGGACAATGGGATATTGTCTCAATGGACTCCGCCGTATACACCACAGCATAATGGTGTATCTGAGAGGCGTAACCGAACCTTGATGGACATGGTTAGATCTATGATGAATCATGCAACTCTTCCAAAATCCTTTTGGGGCTATGCGCTTAAGACAGCTGTTTACTTGCTAAACAGAGTCCCGACCAAGGTAGTCTCTACTACTCCATATGAGACGTGGAATAGTAAGAAACCACACTTAACTCACCTTAAGATATGGGGTTGTCCTACTTATGTGAAGCAGACTGTATCAGACAAATTGGATGCTAAGTCTGATAAATGTCTATTTATTGGATACCCTAAGGAAACAAAGGGTTACCAATTCTATCATCCCTTGGAACAAAAGGTGTTTGTTTCAAGGCATGCTGTATTTCTGGAAAAAGAATTTCTTTTACAAGAAGACAGTGGGAGTAGTATTGAACTTGAAGAAGTTCAAGAAACTCCAATAGACATTATAGAGACACCTAGTCTAGACCCACAACCAATAACTCATAATGATGAGCTATCAGTTGAACCTAAAACAACACCACTTCTTCGTAGATCTGATAGGACACGCAATATTCCAGAGAGATACGGATTTCTCATAAGTGAATCGAACGACGTGTTACTCATTAGCGATGATGAACCTATCAGTTATGATGATGTTCTGAAAAGTTCAGAAAGGGACAAATGGCTTGAAGCCATGAAGTCGGAAATGGATTCCATGTACGAAAATCAAGTATGGGACTTGGTTAACCCTCCTGAAGGGATTAAGCCCATAGGGTGCAAGTGGGTTTTCAAAAAGAAAACCGACATGGAAGGTAATGTTGTTACCTTTAAGGCTAGATTAGTGGCAAAAGGATATCGTCAGAAACAAGGGATTGATTATGATGAAACATATTCACCGGTAGCTATGCTTAAATTCATTCGGATGCTCCTGGCCATAGCAGCTCATTATGATTATGAGATATGGCAAATGGATGTGAAAACAGCTATCCTTGATGGAAACCTGCTTGAGGATGTATACATGATACAACCTGAAGGTTTCACATCGGTTGATAAAACCAAAATATGCAAGCTTCGACGATCCATATATGGACTGAAGCAAGCATCCAGGAGCTGGAACATCCGTTTTGATGAGACAATCAAAGAGTTTGATTTCTCACAAAATCCTGACGAACCTTGTGTGTACAAGAAGGTTAGTGGGAGTGCAGTCGTATTCCTAGTATTATATGTCGATGACATATTACTTATAGGAAACGATATATCAGTCTTACAGTCGATTAAAATTTGGTTGTCCAAAACTTTCTCCATGAAAGACCTGGGAGAAGCAACCTATATCCTTGGGATTAGAATCTATAGAGATAGATCAAAACGGTTGCTTGGTCTTTCGCAGTCTACATATATAGACCGAGTGCTAAAAAGGTTTAGCATGTCGAAATCCAAGAAAGGTTACCTTCGCATCAGGCATGGGATCAACCTTTCAAAGTCTATGTGTCCGCGCACAGAAGACGAGAGGATTTGCATGAATAAGATTCCTTATGCATCCGCGATAGGATATATCATGTATGCTATGTTATGTATTACGCCCGATGTATCATATGCTCTGAGCGTCACAAGCAGATACCAGTCTAATCCAGGAATGGATCATTGGGTGGCTGTCAAGACAATCCTTAAGTACTTAAGAAGAACTAAGGATGTGTTCCTAATATATGGAGAAGGTGATATGGTAATACGTAGGTATACAGATGCCAGTTTCTAGACAGATAAGGATGACTCCAAATCTCAGTCCGGATACGTATTTATCTTGAATGGAGGTGCAATAAGTTGGAAAAGTTCCAAACAAGACACCATAGCGGATTCTACCACGGAAGCGGAATATATTGCAGCTTCGGAAGCAGCAAAGGAAGCAATCTGGATCAAGAAGTTTGTCTCAGAACTTGGTGTGGTTCCAACCATTGATGAAGCAGTGCCGGTTTACTGCGACAACAATAGAGCTATTCCACAAGCAAAGGAACCAATGTCTCATCAGCGATCCAAACATGTTCTTCGCCGCTATCATCTAATCAGGGAGATTATAAGTAGGAATGATATACAAATTGAGAAAATTCCCACTGAAAGAAATTTAGCGGATCCTTTAACTAAGGCCTTGCCTCAAAGCAAGTTTGAGGGTCATGTTAGAGCCTGTGGTATTGGATACCGTAGCGATTGGCATTAGGCCAAGTGGGAGTTTGTTAGTATTGTGAGAGAAGTGTCCTAAGGCAATCACCTTATGATTGTAATCATTTATTTTAATAAATGAATATTCACTATTTGAGTATACATGCTTGTGTATTTGATTGAGATCTTGAACTCATTTACTGAATGTCCGCAATAAAATTCACAGCATGAGAGAATTTGTGATGAATTCACAACTAGTGATTATCTCTACATGTGCGATTGTGAAGTATTGAAATTGTCCCTAGTCGATGAATTGATAAATACGGACACTATCAATTCTGTTGAGACTAGCATGGGTTATTCTCTAATCAGCTGATTCTCACTGGCTGGAGACATTGGGATGTCCGGAGATAAACATGAATGCTAGTTAAGGGAAGTAGTTCATTGGAGTGACTGGCTGTAAAACTTCATATGGTAATCTACATATAGATATGTCAATGAAGTTCTTACCACAGCTTAAGTGCGATGTTCCTTTAACTTGCGGTGTTTAAGTCATCTTGGTCATGAAGACTTACACTTTGACATCTTAAGCAAGCATCTCCAAGGAGGTGTGGACCCAGGATGATTGGGTATAAGCCGAAGTGCCCGAAGATATTTGAACAACCTACAAAGGATTCACCACTCCTTGCGAGGAGATATATACCCAAGGCCTATCGTCGGATTTTTACTCGAAGCCTCTAGCCAGAGCATCACATGTTCAGAGTATGAATCTCTCAGAAACATGAGAGTAATTAGAATCCGTTAGACGAGAAAGACACTACTTGGGCTAGGTGTGACGTAGTCAGCCTAGTGGGGACTGACACACATAGACCGTGTCCTGAACCAAGTGGGTATAAGATGGTGAAGGGAATGGGGCACGATTCATTATAGCTGCTGAAGGGTTTCAGAATTATTTCTGAGGTCAACCGTTGATCTTTCGATTAATTGGAGATCATGATGTACTACTAGGTGCCGCTCATGATCGTTCTATAATTGGTTAATTATAGACGGCCAACATAAATCAAAAGCCTATTTAGTCACACGCACTACGAGTAATCCGAGGGATTTAAAACGAGTTGAAAATTAGATTTTCCGATTAAGAGAGATAAGTCGAATCTGAATTTTTCAGAGACGCATCGGAAGCTTAAAATGGCTAAGTCTTTTGAAGACTTATTGGACGAATTAAATGAGTTTAATTCGTATGGTATAGGCTTGGGTTTGGCCGGCCAAAGAGGGTCCCTACCCCCTTTGTTTGGCCGACCACATTAAAAGGGGAGAACCAAATTGTTTGGTTTAAATTATAAAATAAACCGAGCGTGGTTTGTTTTATAAAATTATGGATAATATATATATAAATTTTTATAAATCGAAGTTTGGTTTATTATTTTCATGGAAATTAAAATAAACTTTGAATAGTTTATTTTCTTTTATAAAATCAATTATGAATTGATTTTTCCATGATAAGAAAAATTTATATAATAAATTTCTTGTGAAAATTTATTCCATAATAAAAGGGGAGACATGGTTGTTTTTATTATAAATTAAATTATGATAAAAACTTGGCATGATGGAATAATTCATAGAAAAATTTATATGATAAATTTCTTGTGAAAATTTATTCCATAAAAAAAAGGAGACTTGGCGATTGAGAGGCTACTATATAAAGGAACCAAGACAAGGCTTGGAGATTAATCTAAGAGATCTAGAAATAAGCCCTCTCTCTCTCCTTCTCTCCCTCTCCCTCCTCTAGTGCCGCCGGCCCTAAAAGGAGGACCCCTTTGTTGCCGTGAGCTTCATCCACCAAGCAACTGCCGAAGAAGAAGAAGAAGCGGGCGCAACTCCTTCCTTCCTCCCGGAATCTTGATTCCGTTCTTCGTTTGATGGTTAGTCTTCCCATCTCTCTCTTGGTATTCTTGTCGTGCCTTTGGAGAATCTAGTAGTTCTTGTCGGCACGAAACTCGTGGCTTTGCGAAGTCATCCCGCAAAAAACTCGGCGTGGACGCGAATAGAGGCGGAGCTTCCAAGGGACGCTTACGGTTGGATCTCGTCCCTTCCTTCGAGTTACGCGAGGTATTAAGTAAATTAGTTTACTTTCTGTAAAATTTTAATATATGATCATGTCTACACAATATAAGGTTGCATGCTTAGATGTGTGGTTAAATAATTTGGGAAATTATTTATGCTAAATCTTCCGCTGCACGTAATAAATTTTAAAATTACGAACCCGCATCCATGTCAACATGCACCCGGTCCCAACAATTCTTAACATAAAACGTAAGCGTATGAAACATTTAACATGACATGATTCTTAGCATAAAACATAAACATAATATCATTCGACATGTCATGGTTCTTAATCATAAAACATAAACATAATGAACATTTAACCTGACATAGTTCTTAATCAGAAAACATGAACATAATAAACATGGTTCTTAATCATAAAACATGACCATAATAAATATGGTCTTTAATCATAAAACATGGACATAATAAACATTTAACATGACATGGTTCTTAATCATAAAACATAAACATAATAAACATTTATTCACATGGATGCATAACATGAATGGATGCGTGAGTCAAATGAATATAACATATGGATGCTTATTTGGAAATCATACTTATAAATACTTAAATATAATCATCACATCATGGGGGCCCTGGCTTGTACCACATACATACATCATATGCGCGCATCCCTAAGTAAATACGAGGTAGCTAATCTCGACTTACTAGGGTAAGGACAGCTACGGTAGTCCCAAAACCGTGGACAGCTTCATCAGTAGTCCAGAACCGTGGACAGCTTCATCGGTAGTCCAGAACCGTGGACAGCTCAATCGGTAGTCCAGAACCGTGGACCTTACTTGGGTCCGGTACAAGCCTATTCATAAAGTAAAATAGTTTCACATGCTTCTTTCATTCATAGAACATACATGGCATAATTAAAGACATCAACAGGATCCTATTACATGGTATGGTATAAAGCATACTTAACATTTCATCATTCATACTTAATGCATAACATCATCATTATGCCTCGAAGGCATGAACCTTATCTTCATTCATCATTTTCATTCATAAGACATGACATACATACATAATTATGCCTTAAGGCATAAACACATCTTAGTTCATAAAGCTTGCATGATCATGGTACATAAGGTAAGCATGCATTTCATACAAAGTACATGTCACTTAGCATACATAACCATAGTATCTATCATAAGCGTGCATGGGTAGGATTCATATGAACAGGACACATACTACCTAGGTCCATGGTATTCAACATAGAACATACATAGGCCTACTTAACCATATAGCTATCATAGGCATTTAACTTAATCATGCGTTCTTCTTCACAAAGATAAGGCCTGCTTCACAACACTTGTGTTCATGGTATAAGGCTTAAAACATTCATGCATGGAACCTCCTAAAACATGGTATCTAACATAAGCATACAAAAATCATGAAGTATAGTACATAAGGTTAGGGTTTTAAGTAACATAACATTCATACCACATGTTTGAACATATATATACATCACAAAAAGCCATAAACAATTATTCTTGAAACTCTAACTCATCCCAAACCCTAGTTAAAGTGCTTGGCCGAAAGTTGGAAGAAGGGATACCCTATTATTCAAATAACATGTGAGATACCATAAGTGAAGAAGAACCCATACATTACCTACAATGCCATAGGGAAACAATTAGAACCCATAGTTGGAGCTAACCCTAATTTCTTAGCCCTAGATTGAGTCTTGGCCAAAACCCTAAGGGCCTACTAGTCCATGGAAAATTCATATAGGTCAAAATCAACCTCCAACACAATACATACAATACCATGAGAAGCCATTAGGACCCTTGATTGGATCTAACCCCTAAGTCCTTGCCCTAAATCATGCCTTGGCCGAACCCCTAGAAGGGAATTAAGTCCATGAAATGCTCATAAAACTTATGATTTACATTCATTATACCATAGGGGTTCATAGTAACATGCTTGGAAGATGAGATCTAATCTTATTCCCTAAAAATAAGGAGGTGGCCGAAACTTCAAGGGCCTCTTGGGTGCTACAAAAATTCCACCAATCATAATTCATCCTTTATTAATCATAAGAAAACATTAGGGAGCATAAATGAGGGGTTTTGATGTCATCCCAAACCTACAACATGCTTTGGCCGAAACCTTTGAAAGCCCTAACCATAGTTTTCTCAACATGGAGTCCAAACAAAATCTTATAACATGAAAACAACTTGGAAGCTATTATACCACAGGTGAGGGAGTCTTACCTTGGTTTATCTTGGTTATAACCTTGAATAAAGAAGCAAAAGAAAACCTCCTTGACCTTAGACCACTCCTAGCCCTTGTAGCCTTGTAGGAAGCCCTTAGATCTTGAAGAAGAAGTCTCCTTATGAAACTTTTCCAAAGGAGAAACCCCTTGTGGGTTTCGGCTAGAAGGAGGAAGGAGAAGGAAGAAGGAAAGAGGAAAAGTCTTGGTGTAAAAGAAAATAACTTAAGTCCTTTTCCCTCTCATCCACCCTTCTTATACTAAGTGGAGGGGGCAAGTGAAAAGTCATGGCGCCTCCTCACATGGTGACTCTTCACTTCCTCTTAGCCTTAACAACAATCCTTTTCCTTTTGCACTAGCACTCCCTTGCTAGGTGAATTGGTTAGTACATGCATGGTGGTACACTAGGTCTAAGGTTCAATCCTTGGTGCATGCACTTCTTTTTATTACTTTTATAATTATTTTTGCCAAGGCCCATATAAGAGCCCACTAAGGTTTATGTTAATATTTCTAATTGACATCCATTTCCATTCACGATAAAATTTTACTTAAGGTCCCTTAATGGCCATGGTATTAGAAGGGCCCATGTAAGGCCCATTAATACTTAGCTTCTTAGTCTATATGGAGAATCATGGATAATCATGCTAATGTTCATACTAGTACCCCTAAGTTCCTCGAGAATCTATCTAGGCATGATTAATATTTCTAAAGAAAATATTGAGAAAATTTTTCGGGTGGTTACACGAACCCTGAAGAAAGAACCCCTCTGCCGCTTGGAGTTTTCCTAGGAGTTCCCCCAACGTATACTCATGCTTATTCATGTTATAGTTGAGCCGGAACTACTCAAAACTTCTAGGCAGAGATTCGAGTATTATATCGACCTGGGTTTCCCCGTCGATTTATCCTCCAAGAACCTCAATCTCATTGAGGCGGGCCATCATTTTTAGGACACCCTTCAAAAAGCACATAATTGTACTCTTCAGCGGTAAGGACAATGTCTAGGTTTCTTTTCCAGTCTATGTAATTGGGGTCACTAAGTTTGTTTTGCTTAAGTATTATAACTAGTGGGTTAAAGACTATTTTGAAAATCCTATGAATCCCAACATACACTACATTAGAAATCAAAATCAAATTGATTTCTCAAAACAATTAATTTTCGAAATCAACCAACATTTCAAACACCGAGAATTTGCATGCCACGTTAGTGTGGACGTCTACAAACTCTACATTTTTACCCATTAGTTTACTATCTTGTCAACCTAACTTTTTGACAAGTAAGACTAATAGTTGGTCAACTTCGTCCCTACAAGTTATTAGCAGTGACTCCGTTGGAGAGGATAATAATAATTGTATCTAAGTGTTTACCATTGCATGACACTAAGGGAACTATTTAGGATTATGTGCCTTCCGTTGGGGAAGTGCACACGCACTTTAGTAATCCCCTATAATCTTTTCTAACCTAGTGGTCTGCAGAACAAGCCTATCCGTTATGGAGGAAGGCACTCAGAGCCAACGCGCGGGCTTATTCGCATCACATATCAGATTGCAATAGAGGTCGTGTGACCCTTAGGGTCCCTCTCCCACTTAGTAATTTATCTCGAGGAATTTTATTAGCACAACCACACAACCAAGCACACAACCAATATCATGAAAAAAACATAAAGAAAATCCTAGATTTTCCAACTTTCATGGCCCTTGGTCTCTAATGCGTCTCCAGTCGTGTCGTCACTTCGACTGCTCCTCCCTTCGTTCTGCTCAAGGTATCTCGAGGGATTTCCACGCCGAAATAACTATCTAATTGTTTACATCATCGATCCTATACTCCACGAGGGAGTGTACATGAAATTTAGATCAACTATAAGTAAATAATTCGACTAAACATGCACCGTATTTAATTATAAAAATTAAATACCTAGCCTCGTCAACCCCGAGGATTAATTAATTACAAAATTATGCAAACCAATCACACAACACATATTTGGCCATGAAGTTGGAATCTCGTGCCTGCAACACAAAGTTAGCCTACGCACATCCACGCATCATCCAGCAAAATAAAATATATGAATTGCAAAAAGTAACCAAGACTAAACACACAAATTAAGCCGGAAACCTCAGCTCTGATTCCAATTGTTGGGTATGGCTTGGCGGGTTTTCTAAGCGAATACTCGGTGGATTCGAGAGACCTCTCCATGTCTACGGATTAAAAAATTTAATCCAAATGGAGACCCATCTCCCTACGATCATCTCGTGCCGTATCGAACGATCGAAATTACAACATAGCCAATTACCAAAATCGGCCTTGTAATTTGCTCGATCGTTCGACCGCGGAAAAGGTGACGAGTCGATCGCCGACTTTTGTGTTTATGGTCGGGGTCTAGTTAGTTTAATTAACAGCTATGATACGAAATCAAATTAATAAACTAACACACATAAAATGACGAGGCAAATAAAACAAGCACATGTAAGAGTGAAAGGAGCCAAGGAAGAATTATACCTTCCATTACCTTACGATCTTCTACCGTATGACCCTCCCCTCTTGGACGTCGTGTGGGCAACGATCTACCAAGAACTGTGGTCACCAAGTCGATCCCTTCTCCTTGTGCCAACAAATCCCTAACCAAAGAATGTCATCGGCCACTGCAAGGAAAATAATCCAAACACAAAACCCTACTCGATAGATTTTTCTTCCCTTGAGAAAAATTGTGTAAACAACTTTTCTCCCTTGAGAAAAATCACTGCTCTCTATCAAACTTATGCAATTTTCTTCCCTTGAGAAAAGTTACACGCGTAAATTTTCTACCTTTGAGAAAATTGTATGAGCAACTCAAGGTCACGCAATTCTCTTCCCTCGAGAAAAATTACATGAGTAACTTTTCTACCTTTGAGAAAATCGCGTGAACCATATTTTCTTCTCCACCTAAGCTGCTGAAGGAAGCGATTGCTACCTTCCTGCCCGAGCCTGCTAAAGGATGGTGTCCATCCTCCTTGACTGAAGGCTTCCACGCGTGAGTGGAGAGGAGAATACATCATCCAGTGGCTTCGGTCCACGTGTGGCTGGAGAGGAAGAGAACTCTGCCGTCCACGCGTGAGTGGAGAAGAAGAGAACGCACACCATCTTGCTGTCCATGCGTGGCTTGGAGAAGAAGGGAACACAGCATGCAGTGGCTGCTGTCCACGCGTGGCTGGAGAAGAAGGGAATGCCAGTCACTGCTGTCCACGCGTAGAGGAGGAGTTGGTTCTTGGCCTGCTAATGGATCCAAACCTGATCCATTAATGAGGATCCATTCCACTAAAGGCCCTCATTGAATTACCTCACCAACCCCCATATTTACATATGGCTCCACTTATAATGAGTCGTACACCCCCCCCCCGTGTTTAAGATCTCGATGTCCGTTATTAATTAATTACTGACATTTAAATTAATTAACTCTAGTCCTTGACTAGTACCTCACCTTATATATACGGATCATCCACCTGCTGGTTTGCACGATGAACTTTTGAGTCATCAGGGGCATCATCATCCTGACTCACCAAGACACGGATTCCATCATAATCATCGGCACATCATATTATTAATATTATTCCTACTTACCAGCCTATCGATCTACAGAATAGATCTCACCGATTGGTAATCAAGAATAATAATTAATATATGCCCGATATTATTTCGGGATTAAGGGTTCGTACTCCATAATAATATCTTGAGGTCCTATCCAATTATCAAGTTAGTACAAATTGGATAACTTCGGGTTTTGGTTCTACCCATTGTACTCAAAGCACACTAGTGTAATTCTATGGTCAAAACCAATCACACCTAATTACACCACAACCATCCCGATGGGTTGTCCAATTCCATCTCGGTTATGGGCCTCTATTTTATACTAAGCAAAGAACTGATAACATGATCTTCCATGTGACACCATACACCATGTTATCTACAACGCAAATTAATTGGACTTCGTGCATGTACTAATGTAAACAATCACCTAGTGTAGTTGTGATTCTCTTTTCAAAAGGAAGATGTTCATATAAAGAAATTCATGTCTTTCAGTATACACATCTTATAATCTCCCACTTATACTTAAAGATATTGTTGTTCTCAAAATGCCATACATTAGTTGTGATTCTCTTTTCAAAAGGAAGATGTTCATATAAAGAAATTCATGTCTTTCAGTATACACATCTTACAATCTCCCACTTATACTTAAAAGATATTGTTGTTCTCAAAATGCCATACATCTGACTCCCTGATCCTCCACATGCCTAAAGCTTTCGCTATCAAGGCCTCAGTGAAAAGATCTCCCAGGTTGTCCCCTGATGTGATATAGGCAACAACAGCTTTTCCTCTCCTGGGTGGTACTTGCGCTCTATGTGTTTACTCGCCTTATGGGCTCGTGATTCCTTTGAGTTTGCAACTGTACCATTTGTTTATCACAACAAAATGTGATAGCTTCGAGCAAACTAGGAATCACATCGAAGTCCGTCTTGAGGTTCCTGAACCATGTAGCTTTCTTGGCTGTCTTAGAGACTGCCATCCATCCAGCTTCCATGGTGGAGTCCATCACGTAGGCGCTACGCGACACTCTTCCAACCTATGGTTCCACCTCCTACAGTAAACACAAAACCCCGAGGAATACTTACGTTTGCCCCTATACGACTGGAAGTCTGTATCCGTATAACCCATAGGGAATTGGTCTGCCCGGTAAACCAGCTTATAATCGTTAGTCCTTTTCAAGCACTAATATAAGCTTTTACCGCAATCCAATTTCCTTGACCAGGGTTACTCTGATATCTGCTAACCATGCCCACGACCAAGCATATATCCGGTCTCGATTTTAGCATACATGAGGCTTCCTATAGTCGATGCTAAAGGAACCGCCATTACCTGCTCTATCTCTTTTGATAATCTAAACATATCTCCTTAGATAGAGTAGCTCCACAGCTGAAAAGTACAAAACTTTTCTTGGAGGTTTCCATGCTAAAATGAGTTAAGACACTATCTCTATATGAAGCTTGGGGATAAGCACAACATCCTTCTCTGGTGATCCCTTCAAACTTCGATCGCCAAGGATGTGTCCTGCTTCTTCCTTAGTCCTTCATATCAATTGTCTGGATGACCATACCCTTAGGTCTGATAATACATAGTTATTGTTGCCAACTAACAAAATATTATCTACATATAGTACAAGAACACCACTACGTTTCCGTCACATTTCTTACATACACAAATCTCATCCGTCCTTTGAACAAATCCATATGATTGGATTATGTCTTCAAAGCGGATGATCCTCGTCATAGGTCCAGGGATCTTGATTCATGGTCGCCAAGGACCGAGTCCGAATACTCTCCCATGATCATGAATCCTTCTGGTTGACTAACAACCCTCCCACTACGATGAGGTACCACCTGTGTATCTTCTGTGACATGTGGTGCAGTGACTTGTGGTGCATCCTCTTGTATAGTTGGTACTAAGGTCAGAACATCCCCTCTTAATTCTTCAAGAACTAGTCTACTCATAGGCTTATGGTTCATCACATAGTCTTCTTCTAAGAATCTGGTATTTGTCCCAACGATTACCCTCTGATTCTTAGGACTATAGAACCACCTTTCGTTCCTCTAGGATAGCCTACGAACAAGCGCACGAGATTCCATTCTTATCAGTATCCCCTCTCAGCACATATGCTGAGCTATTCCATGTCCGAATATGTCTTAGACTAGGCTTTCGCTCAGTCCACACTTCTATGGGTAGAAGGTACTGACCTAGATTGTATCAAGTATATACACTGCCGTTTCCAGAGCATATCCCCAGAACGAATCTGGCAACTTGGAGCAGCTCATCATTGTCCTAACCATCTCCATAAGAACCCTTTTCCTTCGTTCTGCTGCACCATTCTGTTGGGGCGTACCGGGTGTAGTCAATTGAGATTGACTCCCTACCTCTGATAAGTATGTCCTAAATTCATCCAAGAGATACCCATCACTATGATCCGATCGTAGTGTCTTGATACCTTTACTTGATGTTTCTCCACAACCGTCTTAAATTCTTTGAACCAATCAATGATTCAGACTTGCAGCCATCAAGTAAATGTATCCCTAACTTTGAATATTCGTCTTATAAAGTATTCAAATCTATCTCTATCCTGGATAGGCATAAGACCACACAAATCAGAATGAACCGATTCTAACATATCTTTGGCTCTATACCCCCCGACCTTGAAAGGCCTCTTGGTCGTCTTACATTCCAAGTAAGATTCAAAAGTTGGGAAGTCTCCCACCACCAATGAACCTAAGGGCCCATCGGCTATCGACCTTTGAATCATACTAAGGTTAATAAGACCAAGCCATAGATGCTAAGGGTATGTTTGGTTCATCTCAGAAGGAACCTTTCTTTTATTTTGATTAGATGATGAGCTATTAGCTACTATTTGCATCATGGGAGTCTTTGGTTTTAATTGCTCAAATTGCTTATCCATCTTCCTAAACAGATAATCTTTCTATTCCACTTAACAAAAAGCAATAGAATATCCATTGTTTCAGAAACTGAACCAGAGTTCTTTCTAAAATTATGTACATAAATGCAATCTTAAAACCAAAACTTTATCTTCTAAAGTCAAATAAATAACTCCCACTGTAATAGTCGCCACCTCCGTAGCATACCCCATGTAGACGGTAATCTTTTCTTTTGCTAGTCGTTGGGCTTCCTGAAACCCCTGCAAAGAATTGCAGCCATGTTTAGTGGCATCCATATCTACCTACCCCGTACCGGTAGATAACTCTGCTAAACATGTTACAATGACAAAAGAAAAAGATATACCTATCTCTTGAAGATGGGGCAGTTCGCCTTCCAATGTCTAGTCTGCTAGCTAGTGAAGCACTTACCTTTCGGCTTCTTCACACCAGCCTGAGGCCCCTGTGATTCTGCTGCCTTCTTGGACTCACCTTGTTTATTCTTCTTCCTGCCTTTCGGCACAGAAGTAGAAACCTTCTGAGTGACTAAGGCCTATGAACCTTGACGAACGAACCCCTCTGCCGCTTAGAGTTCTCCCAAGAGTTCCCCCAACGTATACTCATGCTTATTCATGTTATAGTTGAGCCGAAACTACTCTAAACTTCTAGGCAGAGATTGGAGTATTATATTGACCTGGGTTTCCACGTCGATTTATCCTCCAAGATCCTCAATCTCATTGAGGTGGGCCATCATTTTCAGGACACCGTCCGAAGAGCACATATTTGTACTCTTCAGCGGTAAGGACAATGTCTAAGTTTCTTTTCCAATCTATGTAATTGGTGTCACTAAGTTTGTATTCTTAAATTATTATAGCTAGTGGGTTAAAGACTATTTTGAAAATCCTAAGAATCCCAACATACACTAATTTAGAAATCGAAAACAAATTGATTCCACAAAATAATTAATTTTTGAAATCAACCAACATCTCAAACACCGAGAATTTGCATGCCACGTTAGTGTGGACGTATAAAAACTCTACATTCGTTAGAGAAGGTTTTAACCATTAGTCGTACTATCTTGTCAACCTAACTTTTTGACAAGTAAGACTAATAGTTGGTCAACTTCGGCCCTACAAGTTATTAGCAGTAACTCTGTTGGAGAGGATACTAATAATTGTATCTAAGTGTTTATCATTGCATGACACTAAGGGAACTATTTAGGATTATGTGCCTTCTGTTGGAGAAGTGCACACGCTCTTTAGTAATCCCCTATAATCTTTTTGACCTAGTGATCTGCAGAACAAGCCTATCCTTTATGGAGGAAGGCACTCAGAGCCAACGCGCGGGCTTGTTTGCATCAGATATCAGATTGCAATGGAGGTCGTGGAACCCTTAGGGTCCCTCTCCCACTTAGTAATTTATCTCGAGGAATTTTACTAGCACAACCACACAACCAAGCACACAACCAATATCATGAAAAAAACATAAAGAAAATCCTAGATTTTCTAACTTTCATGGCCCTTGGTCTCTAATGTGCCTCCAGTCGTGTCGTCACTTCGTCTGCACCTCCCTTCGTTCTGTGCAAGCTCGAGGGATTTTCACGCCGAAATGACAATCTAATTATTTACATCATTGATCGTATACTCTGTAAAGCCCAATAATTTCCTCAAATAATTTTAGAAATATCCTAGGATTTTTCTGGAATTTTTAGATATTTTTATGGAATTTTTCCATAAAAAGAAGTGCCAAAAATAAAGAAGATGAGTTGGTGGCCTTAGGTGAGTTTTGAACCCACAACCTCTAACTAGAGCAAACCCTTAGCATGGCTCCACGAACCACCAGGCCAATGGGTGTTTCATTGAAGGAAATAATCGAGTATTTTAGATATGTATTTAACTTAGGATTTTTTTTTTCAACTTAATATAAATAACGAATTAAAGAATTAGAGGAGGAGATTTTAGGTTTTCGTGAGCCAAGGGTGCAGCACCGACGCCCCTCCTCCTCTTCTCTTCCTCTCTTTCATTTTCTTCCTCTTCTCCTCTTCTCTTGCCGCCCAAGACAAAGGGGAAGCCAAGGGAAGGTCTCAAGAGGCCCTATTCTCTACGGGGACCCTCGTAGACGCGAGGAGAATGCCAAGAAGCAAGAAGAATGTTGTAGTTCGACGTTTCCTCAGGAATTTCAGAGTTTATTCGTAAGAAAAACCTAGCGCAGGAAGTAAGTATCCCTCACCTGCAGTATAAGTAGTTTCGGTTGATATTTCATATGCCTTATTTCCTTGTATTTATGCTTTACGATAAGAAATCGTAAATTATGAACAAGCACGCACGTTAGGTGGTTGTTAGAATGTTCCGTCCAGTTAATGCTATAGAAAGCATTAAAGAATAGAAATCCTTGCTTCAGTTTATGATTGGGACCAAGGTCCTGTGGGATGGGCTCCTAGTTGCCCCTAGGTTTAGATAACCTAGTAAAAGCAAGAATCAAAAAAAAAAAAAAAGTATAAAGGACTATTTTATTTTCAGTGGCATTGTACCAGACTTCGGTCCAGGGATAGGCTCCAAGTTGCCTCTAGGTTTAGATAACCTAGTATGGGATGGGCTCCTAGTTGCCCCTAGGTTTAGATAACCTAGTAGAACCCTAATGGATTCGGGATTTGCTACCTCGGGTTTATTAGGGATACGTGCACAGTTGGTACATTGCCGGGCCCACAGTAGTTGATTATTACTTTCACCTACTATATGTATTTAGTTTTCAGAAATTTATATTAGCATGTGGTGGATTTAATAATTAGTTTTATGTTAGTTAGTTCTAGTTCCAGTTCAGATATGTATGCTATGCTATAGCTTACTTTTCAGTTTTAGTTCAGTATGTGCCATGTCTCAGTTATATGCCATGACATCCTATGATATGTATTTTAGCGTGAGCCTAACATGATTACTTATGGATATGAGCAGGTACGTGCATAGCATGTTTTACAAAAGCATAATTCGAGTTTTCATGGTTTTGTGAGGCTAGATGGTACTTACTAAGCTTTATGCTTATTATTTTGCATTTCCTTATACTGCAGATACAGGTAAAGGAACGCACTACTAGCCGAGGCGGCGGGCTTGATGCAAAGTGTGTGTGATGGTGGAGTTGGAATAAAAGTCTTCGGAACTTGCAAAGCATAGAATAACCCTCTTTATGTTTCTTTAGTTATTCCGCAATATATTATGTGAACCATGTATGAACTTGATTAGACTTGTATTCGTGGTGCCTAGTATGCTTCTTTAGTTTTCTTGTTTATGCTTCTTTAGTTATTTCGCGATATATTATGAGAACCATGTATTAACCTGTTTAGACTCGTTATTTGGGGTGCCTAGTATATTAAA
Source organism: Boesenbergia rotunda (assembly GCA_024364735.1). Classification (NCBI taxonomy): domain Eukaryota; kingdom Viridiplantae; phylum Streptophyta; class Magnoliopsida; order Zingiberales; family Zingiberaceae; genus Boesenbergia; species Boesenbergia rotunda. The sequence continues at coordinate 137,188 of JAGFNQ010006650.1, forward strand.
GTAGTTTATTTACCTGTGTTAATACTTGTTTAGCGAATGTTGAATGATATGAGTTACTACTTGTAATATGGTAATTTAGACCCATGCTTAAGCTTTAGAGATAAGAACTTGATACTTTTGATTTACATGCTAAATACATATGATATGCTTGTTTTAAGATATATGCACCATATAGAATGACATGTAGTAGCTAAGAATGCCCTTAGATATGAATAATGAATGATTTCAATAAAGAAGTTGATACCAACTTGGCACGTTTATGTTTATGCTTTTACATATTGTTGTTGAAATTCCTAAGCTACTCAGTCAGGAATCAGTTAGATATATATATATTTACGTAGCGATCCGCCTTAAAGCTTAGTGTACTAGAAGGTGGGTCGTTACAGAGTGGTATCAGAGCCAGGTTCCATCTTTCTTCCTCACACACATCAGCATCAGACCTGCAGCTTCTAAGTAAGAGTATCTCTCACATTACTATATTTTCTTGCTTTCAAATTTATAGTATTTTCATGTTATGCATGCTATCTCTTTTCTAGCCAGTTCTTGTTTACAGTTAACGGAAGCATGTTTAATACCTTAGTTTATATCTGATAGCATGTTTTAGAATTAAAATATGAATTGTATGATTCTTAACTATTTTAGATAATGGCAAGAGGACGCTCAGTTAGAAGAGCACCAGTTACTGAACCTCAGCAGGAGGCAGACCACTCAGTGCCTCCAGCGGACCTGACAGAGGTAGAAGCACAACTGTAGAGACAGGTAGCGGAACAGCAGCAAGTAATTGCTGCTCTAACCGCTAATCAGCAGGCTACTCCCACTGTTACCCCAGAGCCCCAGGGGGAGACGCCGATAGTGACGGAGATTCCACCTGTGGCGCCAGTCCCACCAGACATGCCAGTAGCCCCAGCAACAGGGGCAAAAAGGGAAGCTTATATGATCCAGTGGCAGAAGATCAAGCCAGAGACCTTCTCAGGCACCAGTGAACCATGGGATGCCTAAGCTTGGTTCAAGACCCTAGAGAGTACCATGGAGCTCCTAGACTGGCCAGAGCATGAGAAAGTAAAGTGCGCCTCCTTCTGCCTAGCCGGAGAGACACGTATGTGGTGGGAGCGTATCAAGATAAAACGCCCAATCAATCAGATGACCTGGGCTAGCTTTGAAGAAGAGTTCTTTGAAGAATTCTTCCACATGCGGGTCACAAACCGCCACTACGACGAGTTCACTGAATTTCGGCAGGGCAACCTATCAGTAGAGGAAGCCGTGAAGAGATTCAACAGATTGGCTCGCCTGTGCCCTGAGCTGGTCAGTACTGAACGATAGCGAGTCAGGCTAATGCTCAAGATACTAAGGCCAGAGATAGCACTGAATGTGGCCAGCGGCGTCCATAGGCCGCAAACCTCAGAGGAACTAGTTAGTAGTGCTCTGATCACCGAGCATTATCTGAACAGCATGCGACAGCAGAATGCAGTCGTGACAGAGAATAAGGGCCAAGGCAGTAGCACAGGAACTAAGAAACCCCAGGGCTCTAACTCTAACTGGAAAGGAAAGAATCAAGGCAAAAGAAAGCAGTGGAACAATCCAAAAGGGGAGCCAGCCAATAAGCAAACCAAGTATCCCACTTGTTCCAACTGTGGGAGACAACACTCAGGAGTCTGCCGCCTGGGCACGCGAGGGTGCTACACCTGTGGTCAGGAAGGGCATATGGCCAAGCAATGCCCTAACAAGCCCAACTTACCTCCCCCACAGCCTATTCAGTATGGAGGTAAGCCAGCTCAGCTTCACCTGATGCAAACGACACTAGAGGGTCCTCAGATCAATCAAGGCAGATTAGAGGCTCCACCGGCTACTACAAATGCACGGGTTTTCTCACTGACCAGAGAGGATGTAGCCACCGCCTCTACAGTTGTTACAGGTCAGATTAGTATTTTAAATCTGCATGCATCTGTACTTTTCGATACTGGGGCAACTCATTAATATGCATCCAGGGCATTCGCCGAAAAACTAGCAATAACTCCGGATGTACTTAGTGGTCAGTTTCTGACTACCCTGCCCTCCGGAGACATCATGGCATCCACACACTGGCTCCGTGCCATACCAGTCGGCATTTCAGACAGAGAGCTTTACTGTGATCTGGTAATACTGAATATGTCCGACTATGATGTCATTTTTGGGGATGGACTTCCTGAGCAAATACGGCACTTCTATAGAGTGCCGAAAAAGGAAGTCGTATTCCCAACCAGAGGCAGGAGAGCAGTTTGCATACATCGGAGAACCGAAGAAGAAGGCCAAGAATTTCTCTCCGCCATGAAAGCACGGAAACTACTGAGTACAGGGTGTGTTGGATTTCTAGCACATGTAGTCCATGCCGAACAAGTCAAGGACCAAAAGCTAGAAGAGGTCCTAGTGGTATGTGACTACCCATCAGTCTTCCCTGACGAGTTACCAGGCTTAGCACCAGACAGGGAGATAGAGTTTGAGATAGATCTCATTCCAGGTACCAACCCCATTTCAAAAGCACCATACCGTATGGCTCCAGCAGAATTAAGAGAACTTTGGGAGCAACTACAGGAGCTGCTCGACAAGGGCTTCATACGCCCTAGTCATTCACCATGGGGAGCTCCAGTGTTGTTCGTGAAGAAGAAAGACGGGTCCATGCGCCTGTGTATAGATTACCGAGCTTTGAATCAAGTCACCATTAAGAACCGGTACCCTCTACCCAGGATCGATGATTTGTTCGATCAGCTAAAGGGATCCACAGTCTTCTCAAAGATAGATTTGAGATCCGGCTATCACCAGGTCAAAGTCAGAGAGGGTGATATTCCCAAGACAGCTTTCAGAACCAGATATGGGCACTACGAGTT
>JAGFNQ010006651.1:0-21305 GCA_024364735.1 Boesenbergia rotunda
ATAATAGATAATTAAGGAGAGAAGTTTTATTTTCCTCACCCAAACCCTCATGCCGCCCCTCTCTCCTCCCTTGGGCGAAAACACCAAGCCTAGGGCTTTCCTCCGGTGGCCGGCCAAGGCTCTCCTCCAAGAGATTTTCCGATATTCGGAATCCCCACGACGAGAGGAACGCGTGAGCGCGACGAAATCTCCGAGACTCCGAGTTTCTCTGGAACCTCCGACGCCGTTCTTGGTTGTAAGTCCAAGATATCGAGGTAAGTACTGCTCACCTGCAGTAAGAGGCGGTTTTCCGCAAGAATTTCCCTTAAAAAGTTTTAAAAGAGATATTTACCTTTAGTTTAAGATTTTGCATGTGATCTTAGTTCATTTTATGCTTATATGTTAATGATAGAGTACCCTATGTGAGTGTAGGGTCTAAGGAATCTATAAGAAAAGAAAAGAAAGATAAAGAAAAAGAAAAGAGAAGGCCAAGGCCTTACGAAATCCCCAAAAGTCATGACTTAGGGATTTGGGCACACAAGGTGTTCGATAAAATGCCAAGGCATTTAAAGATAAGAAAGAAAAGAGAGAAAAGCTATTTTACTTTCTAAGGCCAGTACCCGGCGTCCAAGGGCGTCGTTAAAGAAATCCAGGTGTCCAATTCCAAGGTCTTGGCCCTGGTAGACCAAGGTCTGCTCTATTAGGATTGATGCTCGCTACCCCAACCTTTTAGGGAACGCGCATAAGATGGTACTTACGTCTTAAGTGGATCCAAGTGAGTATTATTTTCAAGTATATTCTTTAGCAGAATTTTCTAAAAGTTAAAGAAAGATCTAAAGTTAAAGAATTACTAAAGTTTCAAGTTAAGCCAAGAAAAAGTGAGTTTGACTTATTAATGCTCGAGTATGCATGTTTTGAGTTATACATGTTTTAGTGTTTCTTTTAAGCATAAAAGTATATACATGTTTTAGTGTTTCTTTTAAGCATAAAAGTATCTCATGTGATTTCACATTGTTTAAAAAGCATGCCTGCACATTTCAAGTTTTTGTGAGCTAGATAGTACTTGCTAAGCTTTATGCTTATTAGTTGCATTTCCTCTTACTGCAGATAAAGGTAAACACAAGCAATTCTGAAGGAAGGCGACGAGGCGGTGCTGAGTGACGTGTGTGTGGTGGCTGACCTTGGAGAGATCCTTGGGATGAGACAGTTTAGCTTATTTGAAATGCATGTTTAAGATTTCCAAATTCCTAGTCATTGTGTTATGGAGTTTATTAAACATTCATGCTTCGGATAGTTTTACATGCTCAATTTTGTAGAATGAAGATTTCATGTCATTTCAATTAGTATGCTTACTTTTGTGAATGCACTAGATGAGCAAGGGCATGAGTAGTTTAGCATGTTGATACATTGAATTTTAGACTTATTCTTGAGCTTATTATTCCCTTTTGGACTAAGTCCTAATTGTGCTTAAAATGCTGGTAAATTCGGTAGAAAAGTAAGATTTACATTCTATCTATTTGATGCATGTGCCAAGATGTTGTTAGTCTCCTTTTGAATTAAGTTTTTATTGCTTTAAATATGCTTAGAAAAGTTGCATTCATATTCCATAATGCTTTAGCAATATTATAGAGCCTTGTGTGATGAGTTTAAATGCATGACTATTAAAGTTAGAATATCATTCTTAGATAGATTTAAATACAAAAGAAAAGTTAAAGAAAGTTCCGCATTTCTAGTCGTGCATTTGAGTCAAGAAGTAGACAAGTAACGGTCCGTCTAAGGTAGAGAAGGCGGGTCGCTACAGTGTCAATCTAGGCTAGAGGTGGCTTTGAATATTTCATCACCTTCATTGACGATTATTCAAGGTATGGGTACATTTACCTGATGCGCCGTAAGTCCGAATGCTTTGATAAATTCAAAGAATTCAAGGCTGATGTGGAGAAACAGCGAGGTAAAAGTATCAAGACACTATGATCAGATCGTGGTGGCGAGTAGCTCTTTGGAGAGTTTAGGAGCTACCTATCAGAAGCTAGGATTCAGTCCCAACTAACTACACCCGGTACACCCAAACAGAACGGAGTTGCAGAAAGAAGGAATAGGACCCTTATGGGAATGGTTAGGTCAATGATGAGCTATTCAGACTTACCTGATTCATTCTAGGGATACACTCTGGAAACGGTAGCGTACATAGTAAACTTGGTTCCATCTAAGTCAGTCCCTCATACTCCCACAGAACTGTGGACTGGGCACAAGCCTAGTCTGGGACATGTTCGGATTTGGGGTAGTCCAGCACATGTGCTGAAGGGAGATACTAATAAGTTAGAATCTCGTACGAAGGTACGTTTGTTCGTAGGCTATCCTAGAGGAACGAAGGGTGGTCTGTTATATAGTCCTAAGGATCAAAAGGTAATTGTCAGCACAAATGCCAGATTCTTGGAATAGGACTATTTGATGAACCATAAGCCAAAGAGTAGACTAGTGCTTGAAGAGTTAAGAGGGGAGGTTCCGACCTCAGGACCAATTGTACAAGAAGACACACCACAAGTCACTGCACCGCATGTCACTAAGGAAACACAAGTAGTACCTCGTCGCAGTGGGAGGGTTGAGAGACAGCCTGAATGGTTCATGTTTTTGCGAGAGTCTTCGGACTTGGTCTCTGGTAAATATGAACTGGATCCCTGGACCTATGACGAGGCCCTCCAAGACAATGATGCAAATCCTTGGCAAAGGGCAATGAACTTCGAGATAGAATCGATGGATTTTAACCATCTCTGGGAGCTAGTAGAACCACCCAATGGTGTAAAAGCCATTAGATGCAAGTGGATTTACAAGAGAAAGAGAGGATCAGACAGGAAGGTTGAGACCTTCAAAGCAAGGCTTGTTGCGAAAGGGTACACTTAGAAAGAGGGTATCGATTATGAGGAGACCTTTTCGCCAGTAGCCATGCTTATGTCGATTCGGATTCTCTTATCTATTGCGGCTCATATGGATTATGAGGTATAGCAGATGGATGTCAAGACAGCTTTCCTTAACGGAAGTCTTGAGGAGTCCATCTACATGAAGCAACCAGAAGGTTTCATTGCAAAGGGCAAAGAGCATCTAGTGTGCAAGCTTAATCGATCCATCTATGGATTGAAGCAAGCTTCAAGGTCTTGGAACATCCGCTTTGATGATGCAATCCAGTCATATGGATTTACTCAAAGCCCGGATGAATCATGTGTCTATAAAAGATGTGGCGGAAACGTCGTGGTGTTTCTTGTAGTGTATGTAGATGACATTTTGTTAATTGGCAACAATGTCAAAGTGTTATCAGACATAAGAGTCTGGCTATCAAAGCAGTATTATATAAAGGACTTGAGAGAAGCGGGACACATCCTTGGGATCAAGGTTATAAGGGATCGCCAGAAAAGGATATTGTGCTTATCCCAAGCTTCATATGTTGACACTGTCTTGTCTCATTTTAGCATGGAAAACTCTAAGAGGTGTTTCCTACCCACATAGAGTTCCTCTATCCAAGGAGATGTGTCCGAAAACATCAAAGGAGATAGAGGAAATGAAGGCGGTTCCTTATGCTTCTGTAGTAGGAAGCCTCATGTATGCTATGTTGTGCACGAGACCTGATATCTGTTTTGTCGTAGGCATGGTTAGTAGATATCAGAGTAACCCTAGTTAGGGACATTGGACTGCAGTAAAGCATATATTGAAATACCTGAGGCAGACTAGGGATTATATGCTGGTTTACTGGGCAGATCATTTAGTCCCTATGGGTGATACGAACTTAGATTTCCAGTCAGATAGGGAGAAGAGTAAGTCTATCTCGAGGTTTGTGTTTACTTTAGCAGGTGGAGCTATTGAATGGAGGAGTGTCAAGCAAAAGTGCGTGGTTGACTCCACCATGGAAGTTGAATATGTGACAGCCTCAGAGGCAGCCAAGGAAGCTGTGTGGCTCAGAAACTTCATCATGGACTTGGATGTGATTCCTGGTTTGCCCAGATCTGTCATAATCTTTTGTGGTAACAGTAGTGCAGTTGCAAACTCGAAGTAACCATGAGCCCATAAGGCGAGTAAGCACATAGAGCGTAAGTACCACCTGATAAGAGAAATCGTAAAGCGAGAAGAAGTAGCTATTGTAAAGACTACATCAGAGGACAACCTTGCAGATCCTTTCACTAAAACTCTTCCAGCTAGAGATTTTGACCGACATGTGGAGGATATGGTAGTCAGATGTATGGTAGTGGGAGTATAGCAGTGTCTTTAAGTATAAGTGGGAGATTGTAAGATATTTATACTAAAAGACATGACTTTTATATATGAACATCTTTATTATGAAAAGAGAATCACAACTACACTAGGTGCCTGTTTACATTAGTACATGCATGAAGTCCAATACTAAGCATTGTGATAACATGGTGTGTGGTGACACATGGAAGATCGTGTTATCAGTTTCCTGCCTAGTATAAGTAGAGGCTCACAACCGAGATGGAATTGGACAACCCATCGGGATGGTTGTAGTGTAATTAGGTATGGTTGGTCTTGACCATAGAATTACACTAGTGTGCTTTGAGTACATTGAGTAGGACCAAAACCTGAGGTTATCCAATTTGTACAAACTCGATAATTGGATAGGACCTCAATTTATATTATGGAGTACGATCACTTAATTCCGAAATAATAACGGGCATATATTATTAATTATTATTTCTTTCATTTACCAAAGGGCGAGATTTATTCTGTTAGATCGATAGGCCCAGTAAGTTGGGAGATAATATTAATAATATGATGTGTGATTGATTATTGATGAAATCCGTGTCCTAGTTAGTCGGGATGATGATGCCCCCTTGATGAGCTCAAAAGGTTCATCGTGCTAAACCCTACAGGTGGATTTGATCCAACACGATGATAAGGTTGAGTGGTACTAATCAAGGAACCAGAAGTTAATTAATTTAAATTGTCAGTAATTTAATTAATTAACGGGCATTCTAGATCATAAATACGGGGGGATGGACGACTCGTAATATGTGGAGCCCATATGAAAATATGGGGGTTGGTGAGGAAGTTCAATTAAGATTCTTTAATGGAATGGATCTTAATTAATGGATCGGGTTTAGATCCATTAGTGGGCCAAGAACTAAATTCTCCTCTTGGTCCCTACCTTAGCCCTATAAATACCCTATGAGATCAAGAAACCAAGGCTTAATCTAAGAAATCACAACCCAAGGCTTTTCCCTTCTCCTCCCTTTCCCTTCTCTCTCCTAGGTCACGACAAAAGCAAAAGAAGAGAAGAGTGTCTCTTCTTCTTCTTTTCTTCTTCCCTTCTCATCCACCAGGTGGCTAGCCCCTACTAGACAAAGGGAAAGACATCCACTCCCTTTTGTAGGGTGTGGCGAGAAGAGAGGAGGCACCGGCGGCGGTTGGGAGGTGGCGCAAGGGCAAGTTGCAGCGCCGCCGCAAGTGGGAGAGAAGAGAGGATTCCGGCCAGGTTTGGGTGGGAGAAGAACTTGGTTCTCTCCTTCATCTTCTTCTTCACCTTCTTCCTGTGAATCTCCTTGTGGCCGGCGAGGGCTTGGAGCCACTCGGTGGCTGGCAACGCAAGGTGTAGGGAGAAGGGGCCGGCGGCGCAAACCCTAGAGGCTAGGGTTTGGTCAGCTAGGAGAAGGTGTTGATTGGTCGCTCTTGGTGATCTCGGATCACGGTGGATCATCGCCCACATGATGTCAGCGAAGGGAGGTACATAAGGAGGAAGACCACGAGGTGATTGGAAAGGTATATCTTTCCCTATGCTCCTTTGTTATCCATATGTCAATTTTGTGCCATGGTTAGATGTCTCGTCATTTTATGTTTAATAATTTATTATTTTGATTCCAAATCATAATGAATAAATGGTTAACTGGACCCCGACCATAAACACAAAAGCCAACGATCAACTCGTCGGCTTGTCCGCAGTCGAACAGTCGAGTAAATTACAAGGCCGATTTTGGAAATTGGTTAAGTTGTAATTTGGATCGTTCGATACGGCACGAGATGGTCGATGGGAGACGGGTCTCCACTCGGATTAATTTTTAATCTGTAGACATGGAGAGGTCTCTCGGATCGACCAGGTATTCACTAAGGAAACTCGCCAAGCCATTCCCTACACCTTGAGCATTTTCGGTGGCAATACTATAAGTCGTAAATGGAATACAAGAACAATGATTAAGTACAGAAAGAATGAAATTATACCAACGACACTTAAAGAATGAATTTTGTTGATGAAGTGGCATGTCGTCGATCTTGAACTTCTTAGGCGTAGAGAACTTGAGCACGGAAGCTTTATTGTTGAGATTTCGAGAGCTTGAATTGATGTATGGATGCGAAGGGTGAAACCCGTTTTATACTTTAACTCGGGCGCCTGATAGGCTATAGGGGTGCCCTCCATGTCACTGCTTAGGCCGCATCGTTATCCGCAGACTCAGCAATACTTTATCCTATTCATGGACGCCCGGGAGCACTGGGGAGCTTGGGAGCAACGAGGCGCCTAGGAGCTGACATGGCACGTCCAACCAGCGACCACCAACTCAGATTCGCCAACAATTGAGAAAAACCCCTCTGGAGCGCCTGGGTTCTCAGGCGCCTAAGCCCTCTCAGGTGCCCCTGATTGTAGCAGTTAATCCCTTAAGCCAACAATCAAGGTTAGTCCAAGAACAATAATAATATAGTAAGTACATGCATGAATGACAACTAGAGCTGTCTGGTTCTTGTTGGATCGGGTTGGCCCGGCTAGAGGGGGTGAATAGACGGTTAAAAAAAATAAAAGTGGAGGCACTCATCTTTTAAAAAGAACTTGGTCGCAACTGAAAACGTTGCTTCCAAAGCAGTGGGCGCTCAATAAAAATCTCCTTATGGCGGAGAAGCCTTACAACAACAGCCCACTAGACTTAAGAGATTTTGCAAGTGAATGAATTAATGATTTCTAAAGATAAAACTCTAAGCCTATTTATAGCATAAGCGAATAAATCTGGATTGTTGATTTTTGATGAATTTTCTCTTGGTCGTTGATTCATAGATGTATTCTGGATGGTTGATCTTGGATGGGATTAAACTGTATCCATTGGATCTGATTAAAGGATAAGGTTATCCTTTAAAAGATAAAGTTTAATTAAAACTTTGTCTTCTGCTCGCATCAGCTCATTGACTTTATCTTCTGCTCGCAACAACTGATTGTCATCGTCCGTTATCCCAAGTGGTAAGCATGGAGACATATTTACCTGAGGTTTCGAGTTTGAATCCTCTTAGGAACAAATAAATCCCTCTTTTTTTGGGCGCCTGGTTTGACTTGGTCAAATTGACTAGTCTTTTGGTTCTTCGTCTTTGGGTGATTTCCGGCCAACCGAAGTTAGGCTCACCCGAACTCGACTCCAGCATTTCACCCCTCGAGCGTCCTTCCTCTCATCTTCTCGTCCCTCGGACACCGCGTTCGTCCTTCTCGCTCCACCAGCGTACTCTTCCGTAGCTTCCGCGTCCCTCAGATTGTACCGAGCCCGTCGGCTCACTTCCCCGCACAATCCTTCTCGTCTGCTACGTCTTACACTCGACTTCCTCCGTACCTAAGCTCTTGTACACTTAGCAAAGGGATTAAATGTTGATGTAGTCTGACCCTGATTGTTGTTTTGGTACTGACACCGATTTAAGTTTTGATTTATGTTTGGTTGAGCGAATTTGGGTTAAGTCCTGGTCGGGGACTGGGCATGAAACCCTGGTGAGTGAAGCCAGGTCCTAGCTTGGGAAGCTAGGTTAACTAAAATCCCGATGAGTGAAGTCGGGTCCTGGTGAGTGAAGCCAGGTGATGGAAATCCCGGTGAGTGAAGCCGTGTCCTGATGAGTGAAGCCAGGTGATGGAAATCCCGGTGAGTGAAGCTGGGTCCTGGTGAGTGAAGCCAGGTGTTTGGAAATCCCGGTGAGTGAAGCTAGGATGAAATCCTGGTGAGTGAAGCCGGGTCCTGGTGAGTGAAGCCAGGTGTATGGAAATCCTAGTGAGTGAAGCTAGGTTGAAATCCTGGTGAGTGAAGCCGCATCCTGGTGAGTGAAGCCTGGTGTTTGGAAATCCTAGTGAGTGAAGCTAGGTTGAAATCCCGGTGAGTGAAGCCGGGTCCTGATGAGTGAAGCCGGGTGACCGAAACCCTAGTGAGTGAAGTCAGGTCCTAGCTTGGAAGGCTAGGTTGAAGTCCCAGTGAGTGAAGTTGGGCATGGCACGAGTCAGAGAAGGGCTGGAGGCTTGTTCTCGTGACTTAGAGTGCATTTGGGCTTGCCTGGATCGGTCTGGTAACCGATCAGGGAAGTTGGCACGGTGCTCCTTCATGGATCGGTCTGGTGACCGATCCACGATGACTGATCGATCTGGTGACCGATCAAGGAGTATGCGTTTCACTCACTGCATAGCTCCTGATCGGTCTGGTGACCGATCAGGGAGCACTCAGTGAGTTGAGTTCCCACACTGATCAGCTCCTGAACGGTCTGGTGAATGATCCATGACTTAGGATTTGATTTCCGCAATTACTGTTCACTCAGACGTGGACCGATCATGCTTGAGCCTGATCGGTCAAGAAGCAGCCTGATTGGTCTGGGGACCGATCTGGAGTGTGCAGCAGAATGCTGGATGGGTCTGGGGACCAATCAGGAGTGTGCAGAAGACTGCTGGATCGGTCTGGTGACCGATCAGGGTCCTTCCTGATTGGTCTGGTGACCGATCAGGAGCAGAACTTTAATTCAAATATACTGTTAGAAGTGTCTGATCGCGTCTATTTTCTCTACCGATTCTCTGATACATTGCCGATTCTTTTTGATATGCATTGCTAAGCCTCTGTTGGAGTGTGCAGGTGATAGCAGGTGATCCAAACACTCAAGGTGGGAGGCTTTCCTTGGATCAAGTTTGTTTGTTTCTCCTTCTCAGGTTTCAACGGCAACTGGAGCAGCTGGCGACTAACGGAGACTCAGCTGGAGAGGAGGTCTTCAGTGGACTGAGTGCTCAGGCAGGTCAATGGGTTCAGGCTGGCTCAGTGGATGCTGATAAATCTTGCGATGGTGAGAGGGAGCTTAAGTGACGAAGATGGAAGCAGAGGAGATGAGGCGAACAAGACAGAAACTTGGGAAGTTTGGCTGGGCTGTGTTCGTGCTCTCTGTTGCTTTGTGCTTGAACGATCTTGTTGCATTCCAGTGAGATCTTTGTGAGTGTTCCTTCTTGTGTGATCTCTTGTACTCAAGTTTAATCATCTGTGAGATCTATGGAAAGGTTTCTCCACCGAGAAGGAGGCTCTATCATATCCGGTGTTCACCGGGGCTTGATCTGCCAACGATCAAGGGATCGCCCACCTCACGGGCACGCCAAGGAGTAGAGGCAAGTTATCCCCGAACCTTGTATATCGAGGTGTCAGCGTCGATTTGGTTTCCTTTTGCTTTGGTTTGTTGTTTTTAGTTTACTATTTTTGCATTTGCTTCCGCTGCCTAACTCTGATGTGCAGAAAGATTTTAAAAGCTTCAAGCTTAAGTGTCTGGCTATATTCACCCCCCCCCCCTCTCTAGCCATCCGAACTCCAACATTAAACACACCAGGACCTAACTTATATCAGTTGATAACATCAAAATCAACCAGGGGTACTTACATTCTCTCCCTTTTTGATGTCCATCAATCTGAGTTACATTAGGGTAAACAAAATTAAAAAAAGCATGCATAAGAATATAAACAGTGTAAGTTCAAAAAAAACATAATTTAAAATAAATTAAAAGTCTACCCCTTAACTTAACCCTATTTCTCCCCCTTTGATTACATCAAAAAATGGAGAAATATAATTAGGAGAAATTTTTTTGAGTTTTTTCTATAAAAAAAATTTAAAAAAAAATCAAAAAAATGCTTCAAAAAATTATAACGTGTTCTTTCCACTTATCTGAATCATGAAAAATTGAATCTATAAAAATAAATTATTTATCTATTTTTAAAATTTTAATTTCAAATTTCGAGCAAAAAATCATAAAAACAAAAAATATTCGAAAATTTTTTAAAACTTCTCAGTAGATGGACAGCATAATTGTGTATAAAAAGACATAATTTTTATAAAAAAAATTACACATAAATAATAAAAACCGTATCAGTTTAAAACAAATTTAGGAACCCAAAATAAGTTCCTGTCTATAGGATTAATTAAAAGCATAGGCGGAATATAGCTTTTGGAAACTTTTTTAAATTGGCCCTTATGATTTTTAAAATACCAATTTAAATTATCAAGAAAGCTATTTTTCTTTTGGCGTAAATATGCAATATCAAGTTTTAATTTTTGCACTATGTTTTTTAAATTATCATTTTTATTTTTCAAAATTTCAGAAGAGGATGTAAGTTCCACTTCATTTTTTAATTTCAAATTTTCTTTTTCTAATCTACAATTAGATTTGAGTAAGGTCTTAACTCTTGCATACAACTGATTATGAGGAAGAAAACAAACCTCACTTACCGGGTCGCTTTCGAAAAGCAAGGTTCTTCGTTCGTCGTCGCTTTCTTCTGATGTCTCTCCCCCTTCATCAGTGCTCCCTTCTTGATTATTTACCACCATCACAAGTCTTGGATATTCTTGACCTTCCGACTATTCTGACGAGGACTCATCCTAGGTGGCCTTCTGTGCCTTTTTCTTCTTTGGCTGGTTTTTGAGTTTAGGACACTAGTCCTTCAGGTGTCCCTTCTCTTTGCAGTTGTAGCATTTGATTATCCGCTTCCTTGGGAACCGTCTTCTTTTTTGCAATCTTTAAAATTTGTTAGCTTTAAAAAAAACTTTTAAAAGAACTTACCATTTTTGTTGTTTCATCATCAGTCGAGGATTCCCCATTGAGTTGGATCTTCCTTGTGTTTAGTGCGACGATGTATGCTTTCTAATTCTTTTCTACGAAACAAGATTCGTGAAGCCCCAAAGTAGAAAATAATTGCTCTAATGTGCTTACCGCTAAATCTTTCAAAATGAAATATACGTCGATTACCAAGGTCCATTATGAGGACCTCGGAAATGCATTTAAGACGTACCTTTGAGCGTCACGACTTGTTACCTTTTCTCCGAGGTTCTCAAGGTCTGTGATTAGTTCTTTTACCTTGGAATGTAGATGCGCAACTGCTTCTCCATCCTCCATCCGGAGGTTTGTCAGTCGGGTTCGAAGAAGATCTCGTCGTGCCAGTTTTGCCTCGGAGGTACCTTCATGCAATTCCAAGAATTTCTCCCAGAGCTCTTTTGCCGAGTTATAATTCCCGATTTAGTTGACTTCTTGCACAGGAAGAATGGCTAGCAGATGAAATATCGCTTTGCCATTTATAAAAAATTTGCTTGCTCCTTCTTGGACCACGACTCTATTTCTTTATCGTTGTCATTGTTGTCATTAGGAACTGAAAATCCATTTTTATAATTAGTAGCAGTTCAATATAAGTTTTAAAAAATACCTACATTTGACGCTTCCACATCGTGAGCTCCCCCTCAAACATTGGCCGGTAGATTACAGCTCCAACCATTTTCTTGAAATTGCTGTAGTCGGCGATTAGTCCTTCTGCGACAACTTTGTGTTGAGGCAATCGACCCTTAAATGATTGGAAGATCATGGTTTTGATGTGTGTGTGTGAATATGTTCAAGGTTAGAGTGTTATGTTGTATTTGATGTGTGTGATTGAGTTTGCAGGACTTGGAGAATCACACATGGTGGGCATATCCGAGGGACAAGAGCCGAGTGAGGAGAGCTCCAAGGGCAAGCCGGGAAGTGGACTTCAAGGGCACACGTGAAGGGTGGCATGGAAGCAAGCCAAGGGAAGGCTTGTGTGCGCATCCGAGGGATGATAGCCAGAGGAAGAGGACATCAAGAGGCAAGCCAAGGGAGCTGACCTAAAGGCATACATGAAGGAGAAGGTTCGGAGTGACTGGCAATAAGCTGAGAGGAAGGGCAGTCGACTGCCAAAACTCACAGAGAGTTTTCGGTCTCGGACCAATCGACTGCCCTAGGGGCAATCGACTGGTGTACCCTGAAAACTAGTCGTTGGCTAGTCGTTGGCTAGCAATTAATGACTAGACCAGTCAACTGCCCCTGGGGCAGTCGACTGGTGCGGGGCTGGACAGACTGTGAATTTGTCCTGTTCTCCTATAAAAGGAGGACCTTTCTGCACGTGGGTGGTACGGTTCCGTACAGTAACGAAGTGCTGCTCAACTGAAAAGTGTTCCTTGCTTCCTCTCACTCATTCTACTTCATTCTGTAAAGAGGAAGATCACCACTGTAAAGGTTTCTCCACCTGAAGGAGTTTTTTCATAGTGAAAGTGGTGCTCGTGCGTGGATCCTTGGATTAGTCACCCATCTGGGTGGATACCAAATAATGTATTGTTGTTAGCATCGTTATTGTATTTTCTTTGCATATTATTGTTCCGCTGCACTAACGACATTGTAGAGAGCGAAACGAAAAGTGTTATTCACCCCCCCCTCTAGCACGCCATGACGATCCATCAGTTGGTATCAGAGCCGGGGCATTTCGGAAGAACTAACCGTCAACCAGAGCAAGTAAAATGACATTTCAAGAGGGATACTCCACCGCACGACCACCCTTCTACGACGAGGACGACTTCGCTTACTGGAAAGGTAGGATGCAATACTACCTTATGAATGATATTGAGAATTGGATTAGTGTTGCAGATGGTTTCGAGGCACCCATCGATGAAAGAGTAGAACCGACACCGATGGGATCCTTGTCGAAGGAGGTAATGAAGAGGGCGCAGTCCAATGCCAAGGCCACCACCACACTACAGTGCGGCTCTCAAAAGAGCAACTGAACAAGATGGGGTCGTTCAAGAGCGCCAAGGAACAGTGGGACAAGTTGGTGTAATTGAACGAGGGGTCAAACGAGTCCAGAAGAGCCAAGAAGGACTTGCTCATGGCCCAACTCCAATCCCTATCCATGAAGAGTAACGAGACTGTCAGCCAGCTACATGGAAGGTGTTAGTGATATGAGAGAAGTGTCCTAAGGCAATCACCTTATGATTGTAAACATTTATTTTAATAAATGATAATTCACTATTTGAGTATACATGTTAGTGTATTTGATTGGGATCTTAAACTCATCTACTCAATTTCTGCAATACAATTCACAGCATAAGAGAATTTGTGATGGGATCACAACTAGTGATTATTGACGGACCCAAATGGACTGTCAAGAATGTGGGCCTCAAATTTAAATGTATATGAAATGCTGGAAACCCTTTTACAATCAAAAATATGGAAATGTAATATAGGGGCCACAGGTCGTATTTTTCTCGGGGACTAGTTGACGTTGTGTGATTCACACTTGTATTTATGTCGTTTTTGAGCTTCGGGTTTCAAGTGAATAATTTGGTTTTTGGGTGTAAATAAAAGTGAAATTGCAATTGAGAATGAGAATGAAATGAAAATAAAGATAAGTGAACAAATGAGCTAAGCAAAGAAATGGCACTTAATACTTAACCTAATGGAAGCTTACTCAAGCACTTGCAAATTTTTTTATGGGAAATTGTTTTCCTTTTTGCAACAAACCAAAAGAAATGCCATGAAATGAAGTAAAGAAAAACAGTGATGGGATTTTCGGAAACAAACAAGGTTGCAACAATTCAATGCAAGGGAGATTTCGAATTTGAACAAGCACTTTAACTAAAACTAGTTATGATTTTTGGAAAGAAAACCAATGCAAAGAAACTCAAGAATTCTGAAGATGATATCAATAGGCTTCAATGGCTGTCCTCCACCAGAAAAACTGATAAAAATCTGATGCAAACCAGTGTTCTAACAACTTGGCACACAAGATGAAATTCTTGTGCCAAGGGCTGAAATTTTGTGCCAAATCTGATTCTAACAGTCGGGATTGCAGCTAATCAAATGCAAATTGGGAAAAACAAACTTTCAATGAAAAGCTTGTCAAACTTTCAGATCAAACAACTCACTTAGAATACAACCGAAAGCTCCAAGTACATGTGCAGAAATGTAAAGAAGTCAGAAATGTGATGCTTGCTGAGCTAAATCATGGACTGAATTGCAGAAAATCACAACCAAATTCTTTGTCAACTAAGCAAACATATATAGGACTCGAAGGCAGGAATTTACCCAATGAATTTGCAGAGACAATTTGGATAACAGCCCTACGCAACTTCAGAATTCAGCAGGAATTTCAGAGCTAAGAATGGCACGCAACAAGGGACTTGATAAACAGAATGTAAGAGACGAAACAAACTGAGATTAATTGTAACTACTCACTAACAGTTAACTTAACTACTCAGACTGAAGATTAAACTAAACTACAGCTGAAACAAATTAAACAACTACACTTACAAATCTGAAATTCTTGCAGAAATTAACTATTCTCACAATAGCAAACTGATACGCATGAGGATAGGTTTGCAAAGTACTGCAATTAAATGCTAATGTAACTAAACTCACTACCTATCTATACTAAAGCAGAGATTAACAACTAAGATCAAGGAATCTGCGGCAAGTTCAGAACTGAAAGGAAGAAAAGAAAACAGAACCTAACTTGGCACGCAACCAATTGATTGGCACGTAGGAAATTGACAAAAACTAACAGAAATTTGAATCTAATTGTCACTTAAACAAGTGTCTCGATTACTCTACTTGCAAAATTGAAACTAACTTACAGCTAAGAGCTTGAAGTTCGAAAAACTCAGTAACTACAACAGATTTTCAGAACAGAACAATGCAGTAATGGATAGAACACAAAAACTACAGCTAAAACAGAGATTAAAACAATAAATCTACTCCTCGATTCCTTCTTCAGCTCAGGTACTCCTTGGTTGTCAAGCAAGGGAGAGAATCGGACCCGCAAACTCAGCAAATCGTGGAGAAAATGCCATCTGCGATTGAGTCAAGTTCAGATTGCTTCATTTCTGAAATTTCCACTCGGAATCTTCATTTCGGCTGTGTTTGTGTGCGGAGATGAAATGATGATGATCTAAACTCTCTAAGGAACCCCTCTAGATAGCTCAGTTGGAATGAAATCGATCACAACCGATCAAAAGACGCCAAGTAACAGAACCGTGGAAACCTCTCAACAGTACTGCGAATTGAGCAAATCTGATCCAGAAACTTCACTGATGGCTTCCTCGACGACCTAACACTAGCTCTGAATCAAGAGTCGAGGGATCACGCCTTCGGATGGAGAGAAAAACGCAAGAACACGAAGAACAAACGGAAGGGAAGACACTGTAGCGGCGAAGACGCGATAGGGAAGCTGCGGCCAAAATTTTCCTTAAGTATTCATGCATGGACGGTCCAGATTGATTTGCTTCAATCAAACGGCTGATCTTGGTCTGATTGGAGCCAAACTTTGATGATGATGATCTGGGGTCAGGATCTGCCTCGTGGTAGCTCGGATCCTCCAGATTTGCAACGGATGGTCCAGATCAAGCTAATCTTTGAATGGATGCTCTAGAGCCCTCCAAGCTTGATCCAACGGTTGATTGAGCTCTGATTGTGGTAAAACCTTCAGATCTTGATCAGGGTGCTTGATCAACCCTAGCCCTAGCTCGGATGGCTTCAGATCATCCCGGATGGCTCAGATCTAGCCGCTTTCGAATCGAACGACCCAGATTTAATCGTGATCTTGATAATCTGATCCGGGTCACTTCCGACTCGAGTTTGACCCAATATGCTCTAGGTCCAGGAACCTTTCATGCCTACAAAAATAAATCAAAAATTTAGTGGCCAATTAACTCAAATATGTGTAATTTTGCAATTAAGTCCAAAATATGAATAAGTTCTAAAACCTAGGGCAATTTCACAATTTTAGCAATAAAAACATAGATCAAACATGGATTTAAGCACTCAAATGATCAATAAGATGGAATCTATCAACTCCCCCACACTTAGCCTTGAGCGTCTCGCGAAAATAGTAAATTTGTATCCCCTAGATTTTCTTAAGCATAATTAGAAACAAATGAAAAGAAATTACCTAAGGTTGCCAATTCTCATAAATCTAAGCTCTATGGATTACTATCTTGTCCTTAAATCAACAACTTGGCCTTTTCATCTATCATGAGTCATTGAGATGAATTTAAATCTCTAGCCTTTCCAGGAAAATAGTGGTGGCTCTCTCCTTAAATTTAAGTTGCTAATGGAAGTGGAGCTCACTCAAACACACATGCTTCTTGCACTACCATAGGCTTGCTTATTATCTAATCTCCACCATTAATCATGATTAGGATCAACATCTATAAAAACAAAGAAAATATAGACAATGGTAAGGAATGAAATAAAAGCTAAGGAAATGGAAACAGTGGTGAAGTGGAAGACTTGAGTGCTTGAGAATGTTTCCAATGCTCTTTGCTTCTCTTATCAGTCCCCTATTGAATTCCAAAGTGTGGTAAAGTCAGATTTAAGTAATGGCCTTTGTTTTGGATGAAAAGCCTCTTCTTTGATTTCCTTGTGCCATTTTTTTCAATTTTGTGCCAACTTTGTTTCTTCCTTGTCTTTTCTGATTTTTCTTTTCTTCTCTTATCTTCTAATGGAGCCTTTCAAATCTTGCAAAACTCCAATTTCTTCATATCAGTTGGCATCTAAAAATAATTTAGTACTTGAAGAATTCCATTCGAAAATTTGCTCAACAAGTTCAATTTCAGCCTATTCACTTTCTATTCTGATCAGCCCTTTGTTTCGAATTTTTTCTTGCATCTTCTTGCATCAGATTCTAGCATCCATTGGTTCTTCTTATACCTTGCAAACTTCTGCATTTTTCTGGGGGCAGTTAGCATCAAATTGAGATGAAAAGGTTGATCCCAGCTGTGTGACATTCACTTCCTGCAATTTTCTTTCTTTTTCTGTTCTTGCACTGAAAAAAAATCCAATCAACTACATCTCTTTCGGCTTTGATCAATAGTGTAGGTGCCTAACAATTTCAGATACATTCCTACACCTACTGCCTTGATTTATAGCTTCAAAAACTCAATTAGGTTGCAAGTTGGTATAAGCTGCCTTCATAGCATTTCCATTGGTTTTCCTCTTTCCATAACTGAATTTTCAGCTTAAATATCAACTTGCTGTTCACCAAAACCTCTTGGGCTTCGAGTGGGTCTGTTTTGAGTCCTTTTAGCATTCTTTGCAGCAGCCTTGTTAATTCCAACTCAATTCCTCTTCACTTCAATTTCTGCACTGCATACAATTCCTACAATAGCACTTTACTGATTTTTTTTTTCTCTGCTCAGAATTTCTGCTTTAATGTGCCAATTCAGCATCTAAGGTGGCAGCTTTTCAAGTCACTGACTTCTCCAACAATTAACATCAAGAGCACTTGCTTCAAATAGTGGTGGAGAAGTCAAGAAATAGCCTTCGAAATTCAAATCAGCACATAAGGCTTTCCATTCTTTTCAGCAGCTTTGTTAATTCGAATTCTTCCTGATTTTGTCAGCATTTGGTGTTCTCAACACTCCTTAATGCAATTCCGAACTTGTTCCCTGATTCACAGCCTTGAAAACAAAATTCAGATTCATCTTGATACCAACTTGTGCAAAAACTGCTTCCATGGAAATTTTCTGTACAAATTCTCCTTAGCTCCAGGTTTTTCTCAGCTTGTTTTCAGCTTTCAATTCCTGATAATTTCCAATTCTGATCTGAAAACTCTTAGCAGTGGAGGTGCTATGCAATAGATCTAGTTGATACAAAAATTTCTTGGCACAGATTTTTGTTTAGCTTCAGTTTTTCAGCTATTTCTTCTCAGATTTTTTCCTTTCATTTGTTAACTGCCCACAGCAGCTCTCCTTTTGCTCTCGGCAGATTACAGTTTTTCAAGTTGATCAATTTCGGCACATTTGAACTTGGCACAGCTTCCTTCCTCTGATTTTCAGCTTCATGATACAAAATATATTCTCAGCTCTTGAAACTGATTTTCTGCACAGATTCTGCTTTTGACTAAGATTGTCCAGCTGCAATTTCTGTCTAAGATCCATGATGTATTGCTGCTTTCTCCCTTCTGCCCAGCTGCAGATCCAAAACAATCAGCTTCAACTTCTCTGATTTCAGCAGCTATTCGGCTGCTGATTTCATCAGCTCTTCAATTCAGATGGTCTTCAACTTGTCTTAGCTCATGCTTCTAAAAAAATTCTTTTCTTTTTCTGTTTTGCTCTCCATTTCAACTTCATGGCAGATTCATTGCAAAAACTTTGAATTCTCCAAATGAATACATCACATGGTAATGGAGAGTTGAATGCTTCACTAGGTAAGTTGATACATTGCCATATTTTTTCTTCTTTGATTTCATTGCACTGATTTTTCTTTGCTTGCCATTTAAGTCTTCAAAATATGATAAGGAAACTCCATTTCCAATTGCTTCCATCTCTCTAACTCATTCATGGTACAAAACATCACTCACTTGGCACATGAAATTTCAGAAAAAAAAAATTTTCATTGACATGAATTGCTTCTTTTGATACAATTTGCCTCCAAATCACTAATCACTCCCCCACACTTAAAACTTTGTCCGTCTCGGGCAAAATAGCATCAAGAAAACATCCCAAGCAACAAATCCATAGAAAAATTGGGGTTAGAATTAGGAATAAGGAAAGGCAAATAGGATAAACATGATTTTTGCCAAAGTTGATGTGGAAAAGTAAACAAGGTGATTAGTCTCTATAGATGTGATCCAACCATTGAAATATGATTTCGAAAGAACCTAGGCAAGTTCTAGAGCACAATAACATGTGTGTATCACAAAATAAGGCTAATCTCACTAGGTAAAAATAATTCATCTCAAATTCTCAATTAAGAATCCAACGCCAAGTAGTACTCAATATTCAAGATTTCATCCATAAACTCAAATCCTAAGTTTTGGCAATCAAATTTAATTTATTTTCAAAAGACTCTAACATGACATGAAGCAAATCTAGAGGGATGCATTTATTTCTACTCATGTAAGGAAAAGTGCTAAAAGCATAAGAAATGATATTTACAATGATTCTATTTATTCATGTCATGTATCTTAAGCATTTATTTCCTAGAACCATGAAAATGTACTAAGTGAGAAGACATGGTATTTACACTGAAGAATTTATTTGAAACTTAAAAGTATTTACTTGAGAAAATTTCTTGCTCACGCAAGCTTGAAGTTATTCTTGCAAAAAGAAAGGAAATGGTATATACAAAGAAAAAATGAATGCAAGATTTAGTGAACTCCCCTTCAAGTTGGGTAGATAGCGTCCTCAATGTACACATCCTCCACCTCTAGCTCCTTTAGTTCTTCAAGATACCTCTTGAGCCGGTGGCCATTAACTTTCCACACCAATCCATTTGCTTCGTCCCTAATTTCAAAAACTCCATAGGGAAAAATATTAGTTATAATGAATGGACCTTCCCACCTTGATCTCAACTTACCTCTTATCAATTTCAATCTTGACTTGTATAATAGCACTTTGTCACCAATTTGAAATTCCTTGTCCACAATGTGCTTGTCATGAAATTTCTTAGTCTTCTCCTTGTAGATCCTTGAATTCTCAAATGCTTCCAACCGGATTTCTTCAAGCTCTTGAAGTTGCAACTTCCTTTCTTCTCCCACCTTAGTAGCATCAAAATTGCAAGCTTTAACTGCCCAGTACGCCTTATGCTCAATCTCTACAGGTAAGTGGCATGATTTCCCATACACAAGTCTATAAGGTGACATTCCAATGGGTGTCTTGTAAGCGGTGCGATATGCCCATAAAGCATCTTCAAGCCTTTTACTCCAATCCTTCCTATGAGGTCCCACAGTTTTTTCCAAAATTGATTTGACTTCTCTATTTGACACCTCGGCTTGTCCATTTGTTTGGGGGTGATAAGCAGTAGAAACTTTATGTAATACCCCGTACTTATTAAGAAGAGCCTTCATGTGCTTATTGCAAAAGTGGGATCCTTGGTCACTTATGATAGCTCTTGGAATACCAAACCTGCAAAAAATGTTTGACCTGACAAAACTAACAACCACAGATGAATCATCAGTCCTGGTGGGAATGGCCTCCACCCATTTTGAAACATAATCAACAGCTAAAAGAATGTACAAGAATCCAAAAGAAGCAGGAAATGGTCCCATAAAATCTATACCCCACACATCAAATATTTCACAAAATAAAATAGCTTGTTGAGGCATTTCATTTCTAGCACTTATGTTTCCTGTTCTTTGACATCTATCACAACATGTACAAAACCTATATGAATCTCTAAACAGGGTGGGCCAGTACAATCCACATTCTAAAATTTTCTAGCAGTCCTTTGTGGTCCAAAATGCCCACCACATGCTGAAGAATGGCAAAAAGTGAGTACAGAATGAAACTCATGATTTGGTACACATCTCCTAATGATTTGATCACTACAAAATTCCACAAGTAAGGATCATCCCACACATAATATTTTGCATCACTTTTAAATTTATCCTTTGAGCTTTCGAAAAGTATGTAGGAAAAACATGAGCTGCAAGAAAATTCACTAAGTCTGCATACCACGGTGACTCACCATGCATCTGTAGAAGCTGCTCATCTCTGAAATCATCATCTATGGCCGTGGGATCTCCATCTCCCTCCAATCTGCTCAAATGGTCCGCTACTAAATTTTCCTTGCCACTCCTGTCTCGTATCTCCAAGTCAAACTCCTGTAGTAGTAGCATCCATCTAATAAGCCTTGGCTTCGCATCTGGTTCTTCAGGAGGTACTTCAATGCTGCATGATCAGAAAACACAACAACATGAGAACACAATAAATATGATCTGAATCTATCTAAGGCAAAAACAATGGAAAGAAGCTCCTTTTCAGTCGTGATGTAGTTGGCTTGGGCGGCATCTAGGGTTTGGAGGCATAGGAAATGACATGTGGTGCTCCATCTACCCTCTGTGCTAATACAGCTCCCACTGCAAAATTAGAAGCATCACACATTAATTCAAAAGGTAAAGACCAGTCAGGTGATGTAATAATAGGAGCTGAGGTAAGAGCCTCCCTGAGTCTATGAAAAGCTTCTTGCATTTTTCATCAAAATGGAACTCAACATCTTTCTGCAGAAGTCGTGTCAAGGGCCGAGCAATCAAGCTAAAGTCTCTAATAAATCTGCGGTAAAATCCTGCATGTCCAAGAAAAGCTCGAATATCCCGTACGCATACGGGGTAAGATAAAGAAGAAATAACACTGATTTTAGCAGGATCTACCTCAATACCTTTCTGAGAGACTATGTGTCCAAGAACTATCCCATGCTCTACCATAAAGTGGCATTTTTCAAAATTCAAAACAAGGTTAGTTTCAATGCAACGATGTAAAACCCTAGACAAGTTATTCAACATGAATCAAAAGACGTGCCATAAA